>NDXB01003920.1:13535-102503 GCA_002631895.1 Agapornis roseicollis
TTTTTAAAATAATGCACTTTTTTTTTTTTTTGGCTTTGTTCATCAATTGATTATCTTTCTTATTTTATCTAATGTTCTGCTATTAATTTCTGAGGCCTGTTCACATTCTTTGGTCCATCCGTGAAACAACCTAAACTATGTTTTGAATTCCAAGATGCATATATCTATAATCCATGGTGCCATCATAACACTTCTTCTTCTATAGATAATACTCTTTTCCATAAGAAATAATGTTATATGATATTTCATCAGCTCAGATGCCTAATCATGTTTATTGTTCTAATTTGTTATTAATGTTTTTGGGTTCTTGGCTTCATCCAAGGTCATAGTTCTGGAGTTTCCCAGTAAATGTTCCTTATTCCTCTCTTACAGTATGTGACAACTTTCTGTATTTCATAATTTTCCGTACTATGAAGGTACTTAATTTTCAAAAGACACTATTAACATATTTTACTTAATAGAGAAACAGATTATTAAGGAGACTAAGCAGATATTTGCTTGGAGAAAAGTCTTCACAAAGGAAACTGAGTTTGAGAAAAGGAAAGATGCATGGGAAAGGAGTTATGAATCTTCTGCACGGGTTTCCCACTAGAAAACCTGAAATCAAAACACTCCACTGAGGGTAACTGTCTTCAGCTATGACAAAATATTTCTTCTAATAAAAAAGCTTTATATTTTGTACTTGTTGAAGACAGAGAACATGCTTTTTTGCATACATGGTGATCATACCTAGAAAGCTAAATATTCTTGGTGGATGTGATCAGAAAAATATCCAAGTAGTAGGCAGCAGGACCTTCAGATACCGGTTTACCTTCTAAATACTTCTCTTAAAAGAGGTTTGCTGAGACTGAAATAAGAAAAAACTAAGTTTCTTTTTGTTGTGCTCTAAATATGCACAAATGTGGAAAAGTCACAGCCTTCCAGTTACCTCTTGTAAGTGTGAAATTCTAGTGCCAGAGACAGCTTGATGATGCAGAAAATATCTCAACCCTTCAAGAAAAGATGCAAATGAAGAAGATCCATTTATAAAAAGAGATTTTATAACTCAGTTAAGCAGAAAGGGCAAGTGCTCTTCATCTTATCAATCTGTCAACTTAGTCTAATCATTTGCATATCAATAATATTGAGATTTTGCATATCTAAATCATTATAATGATAGTAGATATAATGCTTTCTTTGTAAGACATTGTAAGATGTGCAGTATAGACTTTCTTCCTAAGATTCAATTATGTAAAGTGTCCCTTTGATTTCATCCAGGTACTTGGGGGTTTTCTGAAGAATAGAAGAGAAGCAGTAGGTAACTGACACCTCAGCAACTTCCCCAAGGACTTTAATTTTTCTTTATCAGGTAATACTAAGGTTTTTAGCAATACCTTTTTTAGGACTTCAGGCTGTTGAGTATCTGAACTCAGGATTTCAGGTATATTTTGGTCTGTCTGGCATTTGTCATGATGTGATACTACTGCCTTTTTTTTCCCCCACATATCCTCTGAGAAGATGTGAAAATACATTTCTGATAGTGTCTGTGAGTCCCCGAGCCGGTGGCTCTTCTTGATGGACAGAATAATGGGAAATCTCCCATTGCTGACCAATATTTTGTACGTTTTGCAAGACTTAGAGGTTTTAATTATGTTTTTGTTTCTAATCAGTTCTAGCTCATTTACGCCTGTGACATTTACAATATATTAGACATTTCCAAGAACTGGTGTTTTGAGCAATCATTAAATGTGCAATATACTTAGAAGTTGGTTGTATTGTCTCTTTCCTTTCCTGATCTCAGGAAAGACCACATCCCATGAGCTGTCATTTTGAGGTAAGCATGTTCATGTGTAAAAAGCTCTGTATACCAACAAACAATTGTGTGGATGTGGGTCCTGGAGAATGGTGCACAGAGCACAGGGGAGAGGAAAGACTCTGAGAGTGAAAACATTAAAAAAGGTTCATGAGTAATACAAAATAATGTATTAACGAATTACATGACCTTCATGATTCTGGAGACTTTGTCCAGAAGGCTGGCTTCTTACATGCTTTGTCTTCTGCCTTTCTGAAGATAAGATCTTCAAGGAAGAGATTCTGTCAGTGCTTGGACAGTATCTTCTCTGTTTGGGAAGCCACTGTAGTCTTAATTCCCTTGAGCATAAAGGGAGAAACTGGGCCAGAATGAAAGAAATAATTACATTTCGTGCTGTAGCCTAAATCATGTCAGACGTGATAGCTGAGTATTGCCAGTCTGAGCCCGGTATAAAGAGTGCAACACTGCTAAAAGAAAATTGATATGAAATAATATTTTTCTTTGAAATGTTAAGCTAATAAAGGGTATAATTTTCTTTGTTTTGTGTTGTTTAAGGGATAACTACTATCACTCCAGACTGAAGGTGTTAAATTTTTCTTGTTCTTTCCTGCTACCTCTGTTACTACATCCAAATGCCCAGGAAAATTTAACAAGCTGGAGGCATTTTGCTGTCATTTTCATATCCTAAAATGAGCTGAGAGCAGTCTTAATCCAGATGGTTTGGGGTATATAACTATGTAATATGATGGTGGTAGAACGGTTGCAGATGAGCAGTGCAATTATGTCTGTATGATCTTAATTATTTTGCCAGCTGCCATTACTTTAGATTTTTCCAAGGATGAGTAGTTTGTGAACAAGTTGTGGAATGAGCTAATTTGCTTTTATGAGATGGTGAATTTATAACCAGACTGGGGACTGCTTTGGATTCTTATCAATTCTTTCAAGATTTATAGCATATTATTTCCTCTGCAAATGGATTCCTAACATACAATTTGTTTATGTTATAATCCCATCAGTTTTTGTGGAAGAAACCTTTAAAGTAAAAAACTGTCTTTGAAGTAGAAATTGAAAGCAGTGAGTTCAGCAATTTAAGGGGCTGGAACTGATTAAAGTTTCTATAATTTATTACTTGAGTAACACCATATTCATATCTTTGTTAGGTCACCTAGTGAAACTCACAGGGAAGAAAGGACATTCACCTCTCTGGCACCCAAAGCAGAGGAATTCCAGATCTGGAGAGGGATGTTCCAAAACAGGGAGTCTATATGAGAGCAGCCACAGTTACTCCTGGAAGATGTGCCTTAACTAGTGGAAAATGTTGATTAACAAGTGTAAGATCACGACTTTGGCTAATACATTGGCTGATTTGCCACAAGAGCTTAGGGGCATCCAGCTACTAACTCTACATGCCATGACTGTAGACTGAGAAAGTTCAGGCTGTTCAGCCTGGAGAAGAAAAGGCTGTGTGGAGACCTCAGAGCAGCCTTCCAGTGTCTGAAGGGTGCTGAAGAGGGACTCTTCTCTAGGGACTGTAGTGATAGGACAAGGGGTAAAGGGTTCAAACATAAACAGGGGAAATTTAAATTGGATATAAGGAAGAATTTCTTTACTGTTAGAGTGGTGAGGCACTGGAATGGGTTGCCCAGGGAAGTTGTGAATGCTTCATCTCTGGTGGTGTTCAAGTCCAGGCTGGCCAGAGCCTTGGATGACATGGTTTAGTGTGAGGTGTCCCTGCCCATGGCAGGGGGGGTGGAACTAGATGATCTTAAGGTCCTTTCCCACCCTAACTGTTCTATTATTCTGTATTTCTGGCTGCATTTTAAAAGCGAGAAGAGTCAGGCTTCTAATGTCACAGAATTGGTCCTGGGACAAATATTATAAATCAGTCTAATCTTGTGAGTTTAATTAGTTCAGATATTTACTTATTGCTGAAAATTATTGCAAATGCATCAGTACCAACAGTAAGGAACAGATTCTTTTCTTTTTTTTCCTCTGGTACTTGAATGAATATTTCTTAGTCTCTGTGTTTGTTGAGCAAAGGTAGGAAATGTGACCCAAATACCTCCAAAATAGGACATCTAAAAGCTAAGAAAGTAAAAAAATGAAGGTAAAATTTATTTTAAGTCCAATATAATATTGATAGTCTGATTCCTATGCATGTATTTCGGGTGGACCAGGAGGACCATATTTCTCTTTACATTTTCCTCACCTCAGAGCCTCTGAACTCAAGAGAAATATGTCAGTATGTCAGCTTCCAGCTAAAATATATTCTGCATAGATGCCTTTTTATGATAACAAATCAATCAATCAAACCCACTTTTTTGATAAGTTGGTTGTTCATGCGATTAATACTCTTAAGTCAAAGCTTCAGTTTTCTGTCGATAAACCAGTATCACTTGAACAGTTTGTAAGAATATAGAGAAATGTTAAACCAACTCGGCTGGCATTTTAGTTTCAAAAAGTCAGTTACAACACTGATAGCCTCATCAGAAAAACATAAAAAAAAAAAAAAAAAAAAAAAAAAAATCCAAAAAAAAAAAAAAACATAATGGCNNNGATAAACCAGCTTGAACAGTTTGTAAGAATATAGAGAAATGTTAAACCAACTCGGCTGGCATTTTAGTTTCAAAAAGTCAGTTACAACACTGATAGCCTCATCAGAAAAACATAAAAAAAAAAAAAAAAAGAAAAAAGAAATCCAAGAAGATAAAGATACATCATGTGCTGTCTGTGAGCTGTGTGTCTTAATGGATGGTGAACATTACAAAACCAAATCTGGTGGTACACAGAACCTATGACTAAGAAAGAGCTCTATTCAGGATAGTACTTCGAAACTTCTAGTTTCTGATATACATCATGTTGAAACAGTTTCGCAGAACATTGCTTATTCCTGTTTACTGAGAAAAAATACTGTTTACTGAGAGGAAAATTCAAATCCCAAAGTTCAGGAAATAAAGCCTGAATTGTTTCTGTCTGCCTAAGCAGCTGCTGTTTCTCGTTTTCATTTCCTCTCCCTTCTCTCCTGCTTCCATGCCTTCTGTTGTTTCAGCTGCTGCTCTGTTTCCCATTCATCTTGTCAATCCCTGCCAGCAGTGAGGGTCTGAGGTCCCAGTCCCCTGGGGCTGGGGGCAACTTTCTCTGCGCTGCTGAGATGAAAGACCATTGCATTGTTTATCTCCTGTGATATCACTTTCTTTGTGGTACTTCACTCACATGCACAGTGCTCCCTTCTCTCATCTGAGAGCATACAATATTTCTGAGCTTCAGGGAGAAACTGATTGCCAGTTTCAGCAGGACATTTACCTGTTGGGCTTCTATCATGCTGCAGACACAAATGCCCAGGAAGGCTGTTCAGAAGGCTTTCATCTTCCTGTTGCTGGAGCCAGAGTATCCAGAGCGAGAAGGTGAACAGGACTGACACTGATTATTTGTAAGGATATTATTGCAGAACAAGTAACCATAAAATCATATGATAGAGTCATGGGCTGGTTTGGGTTGGAAGGGACTTTGAAGCTCATGCAGTTCCAACTCCCTGACATGGGCAGGAGCACCTTTCACTAGACCAGATTGATCTAAGCTGCACTCAACCTGACCTTGAACACTGTCAGAGATGGGGCAGCCACAGCTTCTTTGTGTACTGCTCACTATTTACAAGTGTTGGAAAGTACCATCATTTATTCTTCTCTTACTTATTTTATTACTATCAATTTCATAAAACTGACAGAATTACCTGTGGCATTGGGACAAAGCATTTCTTTGTTTTACTCCTTTCTCTCTTTCTTCTTCTTTCTTTTTTAACTACTGCCATGTCTAATAGCACATTTTTGTTAGTCAAACAGGTAAACACAGAAATATCAGCTGATAAATTCAGAGATTTTTATCAAAACTGGGGACTATGAGTTCAGACACAAGAAAATTTTCAGCGATAAACAAAGATGCACAGAACAGATGGTCTTCATAGTTAGGCAGGATGGACCCATATTTCATAGCAGAGAAACTGTGTAAAAACTATGGTAAAAAAAATGACATAAATAAATGGCAAGGAATGGCGAGGTTTTTCTAAAAGAAGGGCTCAGCCAAGCACAAGAAAATCCAAGTCTTGTTCATTGGTATACTCATTAAATGGGTAAAAATTAAATAATATACTAAAAAATACTGACAACGTAGTGAGTGCATTGGTGGAAAACCTGACAGTGAAATAATAAAATAAAAATAAAACCCATAATTTCCCTTTCTGCTCAAGGTAGCCAGCAAATACACACACAACTCTGGGCCTTGCTTGGTTTTGCTTAAGAGTAAATGGTAAAAGAATATTTCTTCTAGACTTTTGGAAAATTATGAAAGATGCTTGTGTGGGAAACCAAATAAAGAAATTGACCAAATTGAAAGGAAGAAGAGATAAATATTAGCCAAAAAAATAAAGTGAAAGGCCAAGTAAAAGCTGACTGTGAATGTGAAATAGCACCGTGAATGAAGTTCCGTTTCTTGTCTGTGGTGTATTGATACAGTCTCTGGGCACTTGTGGTTTATTTAAACAGGAAAAGTAGTTGCTATGTACAATTGCCATTGCTACTCAGCAACCTATGGAGTTACCGAGAGCTGTGACGAACTTCTGAAAACAGATATGACACTATGCAATTAGTGTCTTCTGGCTGTGGCAGTACCTACTGTTGACAATTCTTACTTCTGATTCCCAGCCTGATATGCTTCATTGCTATAAGTCAAATCTCATTATTTGCTGAAGGATCTGGAAGAATGATTTGTGGTATGAGGGTGAAAGGTTTCTTTGCTGATCTCTTTCAGGGATCAGATGTGCAGAGCCTGAATGGCAGAGTAACCTGACCTGCAATTTTAGGGGACATTGTGGAAGAACTCCTGCACTCTTAAAATCAACAGCTATTATTCAATCAAGATAATGAACCATAAGATTTAATTCAGTGGTTGTCAACTGACTAAGACTAAGAACAGAAGAGCAGATATTTACAACCCACCTTAACAAAGAATTAGAGGATGCTTGTATGTTCTTGAGAATGAAACACTGGGCCTCAGGGTCTCAGCTTTGTGTGTATGCTTGTGAGGGTTTACCAGCCTTACAATGTTAAAGGAGACTTTATAATAGTCTTCCACTACCTTTTGACTAAGGGCTTTTGACTAGGGCCTGTAGTAATATGACAAGGGGGAATGGTTTGAAAGTAAAACGGGTGATATTTAGATTAGACTTTAGGAAATTCTTCCCTGTGAGGGTGGTGAGGCCCTGGCACAGGTTGCCCAGAGAAGCTGTGATTGCCCCATCCCTGGCAGTGTTCAAGGCCAGGTTGGACAGCACTTGGAGCAACCTGGTCTAGTGGAAGGTGTCCCTGCCCATGGCAGGGGGTTGGAACTGGATGTGCCTTCTAATCCTAACTGCTCCATCATTCTATGATAAATTGTAAATGTTAAGTGGGTATTTGGATATCTATGTAACCTAAAACTCTGCAAGGGAAAAGTAAAAGGCCTCAGTGAATTGAGGCCCTTTTAGTCCAGGATCATGACACCCACAAGAAGCACAATGAGGGAAAGCAGTTCTGTGTCATTCAAAGCAGAGGTACATTGTTTCAAAGGTGTCCTCTTTGCACATCCCTGGATAATATTGCCCTGAATGATCTACTTTCTTTAGTATCCCCATCTGGACATGGATTTGTGCATGCTCTTTTTCAAATTTCTATATGCTCATGTTGCTTGGTGATCTGTGCTGTAGAGGTGTTTTCATCAGCCATAGGTATGCTGCATCAACATCAGGGGTGGCAAATAATGTAGCATGAGAGAAGCAGGGCAAAAACTGTGGTAGTGCAGCTTTCTGCATCTGCACTAGCTCTTCAGTGCCAGCTCATGTGCCCATAAAACCTTGTCCTGTGGCACCAAAATATTGCAGACTGGAGAAATATTAACATCTGATGACATGTTCCTTTTGCATGATAGTGACTTTCATGAAAGGTATTAAGTGTGATTTTGCTCTGTGCTGATTATTATAAGCAATATTATAAGCAATATGTATAATTTAGACTTCACTAAATGATCATTGATCTGGTTTTTTTTTATGAGGTGAAAATAAATTTATAAGACCCAAATAAAACCATTTTTTTTACTAAAAAGGCATGGCAAGTACATTGAGTATGGGTCTTGGTCTTTCCCAAGGTATTGTGCCAAAGAAATATTGCAGAGGAAGTCTTCAGATTTCAGTCATTCCTTGCAAGTTATGTTTTCTAGAACTTTGCTTGCTCTTTTTTCTCTCTTCATTTCTCTTTAACTGCAACATTTCTTGAAGTTCTGTGCAAAAAATTGGTCCCAAAATTCCACTTGAGTTCATACTAGTTGAGTAGCAGGACTATTCCACTTGTTTTCTTTCCAAGATGCAAGTCTTTTTTAGGTGTCTTGGGATACTGTTAATTCTTTTCTGTAACAGCATGTTAAAATTAGGACCCACCATCCATTCCCAGACTCTTTTCTGCCCAGACACAAGCTCCATACCTTTATTTGTGTACTAGATCATTCTTGCCAAAGGAAAATATGGCTCTAAACTCTATCTTCTCCTTTCAAAATATAATGATAATTTTCAGTATACTCTTTTTCTCCAACAGGTATGTGAGGATTTTTATGTGCAAATTTTATGCCCATACTTTATTCCTTCATCCCTTTTCTTAAAGAAAGTACATGCCATCAAAGAAAAATAATTACAGTCAAATTAATAAAATATTGAAAAACACATATAAAACTTTACTTGAAAGATTCCTTCAATTTAACAGGAGAATTCAATAAATACTCTCCAGGATATATGAATCTAAGAGTTTTCAAGCAATTTATAGTATTTCTTCTAGAGTTTGCTTATAAGAATATTGTATAAAGTTGTGTCAAATGATATAATTAAGCCATGATATTTTCTGAGTAACAAGGTTCATGGAATCATGTCAAAAAATAGTTTGATTTATCTAGATTTCCTCTAGACAAATATGTTGCTTTTTTATAGATTTTATTTTTTTGGCAACGAGGTGGAACAAATAGTATCACTATTTCTTCTAGTACCTTTCTTCTGATCCTCTCCTCCCTTTCAGAGTTGCATTTGCTCTTTTCTCCACTTCTGGAGCTTCACCCACAGACTGTGAATTTTTCTGAGAAATTAAGATTCAGAAGGCTCCCCATCCAATTTCCTCAATTCCCAGAACAAATGTCATCAGACCCAGCCTGCTTGAAATAATGCAATTGCCTGTATGTCTTCTTATCTTAAGGCAATGTCTTGCCTTGTCACATGCCTTAATCAGTATGACACAAAGCTCACTGGTCCCTATTTAGGTATCTAAACTACTTTCAAGTGCAAGTAGTTTAACATTAGCAATGAATCCACCTCCCATTGGAGTGCAAATGCCTTAGCACAATAACTGTGTTTAGATGAAAAAAGCTTTGTTCCTTCATACAGCTTCATTCATTAAAAAAGGTTGTAAAAGCACCTTACAAGATGTGGAACTAGATATCTTAAGGTCCTTTCCAACCCTAACTACTCTATTGTTCTATGATTCTATGTTAATATAAAGCACTACTTCAATCAGCATAGTCCTAACTGAACAGGGAACTCAAAAGTAAAGTTCAACCAAAAGATTGAGGCTCCTGTTACCAGACCAGCTGTTGAGAAGAGAAGCCTAGATATTTAGGTTCTCATTTTGCAGTAATAAGGCATTTTTACCTTCAGATGAAGAAATTAGTAATGCAAATTAACAGTGGTAAATCCCTCTCCAGTGTTTGCATCAGGGTGCCAGAACGGAAACTGGAGGTGTGGGACAGGACTCTGCCGAAATCTCTTTTACATGGATCTTAGGAAACAAAGAGATTGCATTTTAGGAGGGGATCAATTTGCAATGTTCCAAAAACTCCTGCAAAGGGAATAAAGAAAGATCACTATAAAGAGAGCACTATATCTCACCAACAGTAAATGACATAATTCTTACACTGAATGGTACCATTGTGTTTCTCAAGCTTGATCTCATCAAAGGATATCACCAGCTGCAACAAACTTCTGCTTTCTATCTGCCAAATGTTTCAGCACATACTGATCTGAGATGGTATGAAAAGCTAACATCTGGAGTTTATTCAGCCACAGAAATTTTCAAGATATGCTTCCATGTATTATTTTCATACACCTCCAATATCTTAAATGGCACTGGTGACTTCATAGAACATGACATAATCCATAAAGTTATGCTTCCCTGTCTTACTGCATGTGAATTCCTATCAGAGTAAATAGAAACGCTTCTTAAACAAAGTCATCCTTTAATTTTCAGTCATATTTCTTCACCAAAGTAAACACTTTTTAACCTGAAGAAGGCAACAGCAACTGAGATGCCAATAGCTTCTAGAAATGCTAAGGAAGATTAGATTTTTCTCATGTCTCACAGACACCCATGGTATTTCAGCATTAAGGCTTCTTTATATGACAACTTGGTATTCATGAGTCTTTCTCCTGTTTGCCTTGTTCATCCAAGAAAATTTTCCTGAACAAGCCTTCTTTTAACATCCCAGTTTATAAACAGAAAACCAAAAACAACAGAATTTTTGTAAGACAGCGTATGCCATTAAAACTTTGCCTGCTTTTCCCTCAGAGGTATACCTAAACAAGATTTAATTAATTTGTTTACTACTTGGGGAGTGGCTATGCAAGCACAGACTAATAGCCAAAGCATCTGTCCAGTGTTTCAGATACTTTTGCATCTGTGCTAACTACAGATTTTGCTAACAGGCTAAGAACTAAGGTTACATCATTATGTTGTTAGCTATAATCAAGCTGAAAGTAAAGTAAAGTAACACAAACTTTGTCTGATCTCTTCAGTCTGGACATACAAAAGCACTTTTTAATCCAGATTTGAATATAAAACTAGCCACTGTTAATGCCACAGCATTAACAGAAACAAGGAACAACTACTCTAAAGGAGGTGGGATATGCAGACCATGTACTAGATGAGTAGAATAAAAGAGTATTTTTTTTTTTTTATTTTTTTGTGGTATATTTACAAAAGAAGAAGCGACAAGAGAAAGGTATAATCATGAGAATGATTTGAGGTCCTTAAAAATATCCTACACTGAGAAATTTAAGGAATTTACCCTCAAAGAGGAATTTAGAAGGCAATTTGCCTGTAGCCTATAATTAGGGTCTTTAAGTTCTTTTGTAATCATTCAAGTACATAACAATATCCCATAGTTAAAAGAGGAGGACAGAAAACAAACAAACAAACAAACAAAAAAAGAAACCAAACTGAAAAGGATACTTATCTAGTCTTTTTGCAGAGAAAGCTTTTTGTGATGACTGATTTTCACTGTTGAAGTAAATTGCTATGCCTTTTGGAAGATTCACTGTCATTTGTAATGTTAAGCTTAGAGTAGATGTTTTTCCAAAAGGTACTTGTTTAGTCTAACTTCATGTCATGTACTCTTGTGTTTAAATCAATGGGATTATAAATCAATGAGGTTAGTCTTCAGTCGCAAAGGCTTTGTTTGTATGCCTTCTTGGTTGCATGAGAGAGGAAGAATGCTGGTGAAGTGCCTCCTCCTGAATAGGTTTTTTTTTCATTTAAAAGCTTAAAATATAAAGGATGGCACTATAACCTTGAAAACTCAGAAAAATCATTGAGGATCCACCACTACCTGTGGTAATGCATGAGCTAAATAAATTATATGCAGATATCTTGTGTTCCAAGGACTTCAGCTGACATATACCTAGGATTGTTAGAGGGTATTATCTGGACTACTTATCTTGTCACTTAATGTTCTTTTGATCATGTCATTGGATTGGAGTTGCAAACATCTGTGTCTTGAACAAGCATCAAGAGGAATTCAAGAACCATAAGCAATCAGACACCAAAGATTTAGATTTGTCAGAATAAGTAACCTACTGGAGACAGAAGGGGTGTAGGTTTATTTAATTAATGGAAAGGTTTTCCAGAGGTGTCACTGTCTTAACTGTGGTATCATATATGACTGTGGTGGAAATTTTCTTAGGCTTTCTTGCTTTGTTTGCATTAAAGTGGCTGTCTGATTTTTACGATATTTCTTTTCAGTGATAAGGTTCTAATGACTTGCCAAATATTCAGATTCTTCCCAAACTGGGAATGAAATGCAGATGCCACTGTTAAAAATTCCTAAAAGGTCTGTGATGCTCAAGATTAGAAGTGTTCATCTGTCAGGCCATGTCAGGATGGGGTTTGGCTGGCAGGATAAAGTAGCAGTTTAGAAATATTACTTCTAGGTACCTTTAGAAATAGTACATCTAGGTACCTTTTCCAGTCCACATCAGGACTAAACTAAGACATTGTTTTGTCAACAAACATCTATTTGTTTCTATTCTTCCTGTACTGGCTGTTTGGAGCTTTTGAGAGGGCATTGCAAACAGTGGAAACTCAGGGTGGAGGGACTCTGATAAGTTCTTCCATGAGTGTTCTCTGTAGTCAGTTGAATGAGGACTCCAGCATAGAGGATCAGTCAAGTCACCTTGAGATGAAGGGCTGAGAAGACACCTGATATCCATCCTGAATGCTCACAACAGGGCATTTATTCCATGCCCAGAGAAACCCAAACTGAAGCTGTTCCACTCACTGAGTTGCTCTTTGTGTTAACTTTGTAAACAGGCTCTTTTCTTTGCTGTAGCACTTATGGGTTTTGTGGTTGTTTTCTTTTTATTTGAAAGTGTTAGAACATACTAAATTCCAACTCTGTCTTGACATCCAATTCCCATTGGAAGCAGGATCTTCTAACCTATTACTGGCCTGCCCTGTAAGGAGAATTTCAGACACAGTATAATAAACCAAGGAAAGATCATTTGCCAGTCAGGCAATAGACTCATAAGTTACTCATGCCATGCAGAGAATGAGGTTGTTCTGTGTGATCCAGTTTGTGACTTTTCTCACTTCTTCAGATACAGCAGAGAATGCAGAAAGCGACCATATAACTACATTAGTCAATGACTCTTCTTTGTTCTCCAAAGTTTGTTGTTAAGGGAACTGAAGATGTAATGCTTTTGTGCTCAAGGGGCAAAAAAAAAAATCGATTAATGCCAGAGAATAGTTTCTAAGTTCACCAAGGTATGTGTCTGTTTCCCATAAATGGGCAGGAGGCTAACTGGTTGTATTCCCATTTGAAATGATTCTTCATTAATGGTTGGGTGTCTGGTAGTACATTGTCAGAATGGTTTTTTTTTTGCTGTGGTTGTGGTTTTGGTGGTGGTGGTTTTTTACATTTTCATTTTAATCATCTGAGAGTGGCCCTCAGGGTTTGGGTGGACTTTACAGTACCTCTGCACGTATCAGAGAGCATTTCCTTGCCTGATCTGTGTGAAAGGAGTTCTTATGCAAGGCAGCACAGCTTCAATAGGGATATTTTCTTTTGTTCTTCTGATTCTTTAGGGACTATGTTTCCTCTGTCCATCTGCCTTGCTGGGCTGTGTTTTGAACGGGCTCCTTAGGTGGGGAGCTGGTTTTGTGTGCTTTCATCTCAGGTTACATTCATTAGTAAGAACCTTTCAAATGCAATTTGGTGTAAGCAGATGAAGCATGGTTTTTCTTCTGTTTGGTTTGTTGTTTTTTTTTTTTTCCCTGTGTTTCTATGAATTTTTGTAGACATGTTTTTTTATTTTATAAGTTGTAAATAATTATAAACATATTTATATTATGCAATGCTTAATGCAAATATTCATGTGGCTTTGGTATTAGCCCAGCTTAAATTAATAATTGTTTCAAGATAACTGTTTAACAAGAAGTTAACTTCATGCAAAGAATCAGTGAATCACACAGTAGGGATTCTGGGATATCTTCGTTATTACCCAGGGTCACCAGAACATTCTCTAGAATATTCAAATAGTGGCAGACTGTGCTTTGCTGAGGTCAGATGAAAGTCTTTATACAAAAGCCTTTATACAAGTTTGCATGGAGCACACTGGAGCATCAAGGAAGTGAGGTCTGCCACATGAGGAAAAGAGGATATCCACCTATGTGAAGGTTTTTACCTGGTGTTTAGACTGGCTGTCTTGAAGTCTAAGGAGTTCTACACCCATAGTAATAATGCACTTTCTGCCTTCCACCAGGGACAAATGAAAAGCAGTAATTTGTCCTTGCTCAGGATGTTCTAGACACTTTTCTAGGACGGGGATTGTTTTGGCTCTCAAATTTGTTACACATTCAGCTTTGATTAAGATCTTGACTACCACCTTTCTTATCTTGAATACTGTAAAAAGTTAGCTCCTGGCACTATTGCCATTACCACTGCTATCTCTAAACCTCCCCAACACCTTCCTTTTTCCTTTCCTTTCCTTTCCTTTCCTTTCCTTTCCTTTCCTTTCCTTTCCTTTCCTTTCCTTTCCTTTCCTTTCCTTTCCTTTCCTTTCCTTTCCTTTCCTTTCCTTTCCTTTCCTTTCCTTTCCTTTCCTTTCCTTTCCTTTCCTTTCCTTTCCTTTCCTTTCCTTTCCTTTCCTTTCCTTTCCTTTCCTTTCCTTTCCTTTCCTTTCCTTTCCTTTCCTTTCCTTTCCTTTCCTTTCCTTTCCTTTCCTTTCCTTTCCTTTCCTTTCCTTTCCTTTCCTTTCCTTTCCTTTCCTTTCCTTTCCTTTCCTTTCCTTTCCTTTCCTTTCCTTTCCTTTCCTTTCCTTTCCTTTCCTTTCCTTTCCTTTCCTTTCCTTTCCTTTCCTTTCCTTTCCTTTCCTTTCCTTTCCTTTCCTTTCCTTTCCTTTCCTTTCCTTTCCTTTCCTTTCCTTTCCTTTCCTTTCCTTTCCTTTCCTTTCCTTTCCTTTCCTTTCCTTTCCTTTCCTTTCCTTTCCTTTCCTTTCCTTTCCTTTCCTTTCCTTTCCTTTCCTTTCCTTTCCTTTCCTTTCCTTTCCTTTCCTTTCCTTTCCTTTCCTTTCCTTTCCTTTCCTTTCCTTTCCTTTCCTTTCCTTTCCTTTCCTTTCCTTTCCTTTCCTTTCCTTTCCTTTCCTTTCCTTTCCTTTCCTTTCCTTTCCTTTCCTTTCCTTTCCTTTCCTTTCCTTTCCTTTCCTTTCCTTTCCTTTCCTTTCCTTTCCTTTCCTTTCCTTTCCTTTCCTTTCCTTTCCTTTCCTTTCCTTTCCTTTCCTTTCCTTTCCTTTCCTTTCCTTTCCTTTCCTTTCCTTTCCTTTCCTTTCCTTTCCTTTCCTTTCCTTTCCTTTCCTTTCCTTTCCTTTCCTTTCCTTTCCTTTCCCTTCCCTTCCCTTCCCTTCCCCTTCCCCTTCCCCTTCCCCTTCCCTGGTCTTTCCTGTTTATGTATCTATGACCCTGGAACTCATTTAAAGTCTTACATCTGAACACTAACACTGACAGAGAGGAAGAGGCAGCAGCTGATAATACTTTGATCTCCAACATCTCCTTCTACCTTATTTTATAATAAAAATGTGAAATATATTCTTACTGGCAACTTTGAATCTGAACATTCCAGAAAGGAAATGGTATTTGGTTTTACTTCTGTAATTTTTGCTCATCTCAAACCCTACAGTAGGACATTTCTGATAGGATATTCTGGCTGTTTATAACATGGAAAGTAAGTTCCTTAAAAATATTTCATAAATGTATAGTGTCAGGCAGAGAAATAGATTTACTTTAAAGTTATTCTGTAATCACACATATATTATTTTTAGGTTTTTGGTAATAAATCGTATAAGCAGGACAGTAATACATAGTTGGAATGACAGTAACAGAGATATGGCCAGCTTCATTAGTCTTGTGAAGGTAAGTGGACTTGTTAAGATTTCTATACAGACACATGAAATGCACTGTTGCTCAATACTTTTTTCCAAGCACACTAGTGGAGATCTAAAGGATACTGTAGGTAGCATTTATGTGTATATGTAAATTTTATATAAAATTATGCTGTCCAAGATAACACATCATGTTAAGGTGAAACATACTGGTGAGTTAATTAATAAGCATTCTAGTTGTATTTTGTTCAGTATGAATCCCCTACTAATGTTGACTCATTTGGGACAGGATTTTAAGTAAGGTCCCACCCAGAAAGACCTCATATTCTAATTAGAAAACATGTAAATGAGAGATGAGAAAACAGAGGCAATAATAACCCCAAAAATTAAACACAATTTAATAGGCCTCTGATTTTTATTCTGTAACTGGATTTTCATCTGTATGAAGCATCATTACCACCATGGCTGACAAGGAGGGTGAAGTCTGCCTTAAAGAGCTGTGGGTAGAGCTGACAGCTCCAGATGAAGGACCAAGCAGTTGAATGGATGATTGCTGCTGCTCTCTTCCTGGTGCCAATCCTGATCCTCACTGCACAGCTGCCACCAAGCATTTGTGTAGATGTGGTATTCCTCTGCTGAGCTTGACCTGTATTATCCTTCTCCCATTTTTTTAATTTATTTTTCTTTATTTTTTTTTTTTTTAAATTAAAAGTCTAACTTCAAAGGCAATATGGTTCATCCTACTAATGAGATTTCAGGAATATGGCATTGCCAGAAATTGCCCTGCTGACTTAAGTTATCTTTCTATTTAGTGTACAAGGTATCAGTAGTGTTTAGCTGATTTAGAAGGTATCTCATAGATTTTGACTAAGCAGAAGTCAGATGAATTTCCACTGTGTGGAGCCCACAGGAGGTCCCAGGTTTGCCTGTTCTCATCAGCTGAGCTAACAGGAAACTGCTGAGCTGTAGAAAAATTTCTGTTAATTTCCAGTTTGCAAGGGACATATTTATAGTCATGGTCTCCTTCCCTTTCTTCATTTTCTTTATCCAAACAGAAACCAACCTAATGTAGTGTTCAAAATTACTCTGGTCAGACATTTTTGAGGGTCTTCAGCTTAGGATGCCACTTGACTTTCAGGATGGAATTCCATTCACTGATGTGCATCTCAGATGTGTGCATGCATGCTTTACAAGGCGGATCTGTTACAGTGACATTGCATCTACTGCATTAGATCTCTTGCTGCAATGTGTTTCCACGCCATCACCAAAGTCATGCTCATGGAGAATCTGTGGAGCTTTATCTCTTGAACTTTTACCACAAGTACTAAAAATGAAGGTCCAGAAAATTGGTATGTCACCAGACTTATGGTGATTCTTGCTGATAATTTCTATGCTGTTGATGGTGAAAGTGCTCTCAGCTCAAAATTAGAAAATTTTCTCCTTTAGCAGCTCTAAATTTCTAAAAATCTGAATATCTTGTTCTAGAATTAGAAAAGTTATTGGCATTGCACTAACAATCTGCAAGCTGGTCGTGTGTCTGTGTTTTAACTGTTTGTCGTTGTTTCCACTATGAAATAAATAAAGGACAAGCACAAGAAACCGTGGTTCAAAAGGACAACAAGCAGTATTTCAATAGAGCATGTGGTGCAGATTGTACTAAGTACAGATACTGATTACAGTGTTGGATAGACCAGGACATAAGTCATTGCTCTGTTTACATGAGCAAGACTGGAGTATCAAGAGTAACATTTACAGAAATATCCAGTTGATCAATCAGTGCATTTAGATGATACTAAATACACATTTATAGGTTACAGTTGTTCCATCATTAAGAACTGAAGGGAAAGATATTTTAAGAATAAGTGAAGAGTTATTTTGCCATATATGGCCATATTGGAGAGGGACTCAAAAACTAATGTGCATTTTATTTTGAGATTAAAAGGTCAGTTCATCAAAATTGTGTAATTGGTTTAGGCAGCAGGAGAACAGACATTCAGGCACAGGGCAGGCACTCACCTCTCTATTCCACACTATCTGTTGGAGGGACACAGCCACAGTCTTTGAGGTAAAGCAGTGGCAGCAGTGGAAATCAAGCATGAAATCAAGTCACAAAAGGTCAAACAGAATTCTCTTTTCAATCGTCACGGGCTAGTTTTATGGTCGAAGAAACAGGACCTTAAAGGCCATTAGCTACATTTTTAAGAGGTAGACAAGTCTTCAAGTGCGTTTCTCCCACCAAATCCCAAACAGTGCAATGAAAACAGTACTTATTAAAACAAAGCACTTGAAGTATATTGTCAGAATGTATATGAATCAAGAAGTAAGGCTTCATGGAGGAACTTGGAACACAAATGTTAAATTCCCCTCAGCTGAAGCAGGGGAAGACTGTATACAAAAGAAAACTACAAATAGAAAAATGTAAAGTGTATTTACGTTACTGGCCAAGGGGAAGCTAACTAGGAGTGATATCTAATACAAGAAATGATATATTCTTACAAATAATACCTTAGAGGTTGTTGAATTGATGTGCTTTTTTGCCAAAGGGTGCTTCATGGAGCATTGCAAGAAACATGCATCTTTTCAGTTGCTATGCCTTTGTCAGCATAACTTATTCACAAACACATTAATCATTTACCTATGCCAACTGAACACACTTGTCAGTACAAAACCCTGCATCATGTGAAAGAGTGCCTATCTTGGAAGATATGTGACATCAGAAAATATATTTACCTGAAGAAAACTGAAGAGTTGGTGTAAGAGTTAGATGCTGTCATTTATATTGATTCTTTGTGAGTAGAAGGTAAATTTTGGAATGCAGATATGCCATTTTCTATTCCCTTTTGCAGCACTTGAGCTTGGCCAGTACCACCACCTGTACTAGCATCCTGCCCAGGGACATCAAGACGTCGCTATGTTGTTTGATCGTCCAGACGTCTTACTGCTTTCTTGAACTATTTTCTGCCTTTTGGAAACATCTGAATGGTGTTTACTCATGGAAATAGAGCTTCTGCTTGTCTGTAAAACAAATACAGGAATTAAATCCATCCCAAACTTCTCCCATGTGTCTCCTGTCATCCCCTCAGATTTCTATTCCTAAAAAAAAAACTCCTACAGCAGTGCCCCTCCATGTACTTCTTTTAATAATCAGTCACCGTGACCCTTTCAATGGGACTTTCCTTTTTTACTGGAGCTGACTGACTGTTAAGTGCAAGCACATGTGTTGACTGCACTCTGGCCCTGGTTAATTTTCTATTTAAGCAAGGTCTTGTGCACATTTCTGCTTGTAGGCATTTAAAAGATTTACTTACCCTTGTTTCAATTACTCCCTGGTTTGCAGTGTGACTGGAAAAAAAGAAACCTCTGAAAAACAGGACAAAAGGTGTGTGTCCAGCAAGACTGTCTATAAGAAACAGGCCACCTTTGTTTAATTGAAACATCCATGGTGCTGAAGTACCATCACTAAATAACTGACTTACTTTAGCTAATTGGGGGTAACTAAGCTACAGTGCACCTTTTCACTCCAAACATTATAGGCAGTGAAGGGCTAGTATCGTCATGCACTGATGGCTGACTTTTTCATGTTATTTAATAAATTCCCAATGTACAGATAAAATTGCTCAGTTAAGTACACATGGCAAGCTAAAACAGACAGAACAGTTAAGGAACACAAATTCTTCATAATTATAAAATAATTCAAGATTTAAAATTTTAAAGTGTGCTCTCAACATATTGATTTTTTTTTATAAAATAATAAGAGAAAACAATGTGTTCTTGTTCTTTTTTTAAAAAAAATCAATTTTCATTCTATGTTTTGACCTGCTTTCTTCTTTAGTTAACAGATTTGAAAAAAATATTCACAGTATAGTAAAAGGCAGTCTGCTTTCACAATATATGAAAAGCCTAAGCCATACTAACTTCTGCAAAGTAACATAAGTGGTCAATAAAATGCCGAAGTACAGGATAAAACAGAGCTGGTAAACTTTCCATGAGAATTTGACTGGATTCTCTTCTAATTCCCACAGTTTGATTCAAACTAAAATGTGGTCTTTGACAACTAAAACAATGCTACAGAATAAAAAGAAGCTCTCACTGGAAGAGATGAAAATGACCATGGATATTTTAATGAGGGGTCATGCTTCTATACCAGAGATAATAATCCCCTTTCATGGGTGAGATATCTTTTATTTCATCATGAAAGCTATACTTGAGTATTACATTTGTTCACATTCAGCTATGGGATCCAAGTGTGCAATACTGCTTTGTCATCCCCTGAGCTGTGCTTCGACTTACAATTCAAATGTCATACTGGGGATGGGTGACTTGACATTGACAAGTGATTTCTTGGCTTTTAGAGAAAAAACCCACATGACAGGTCCATCACACTATAAGCCAATTGTGCTCTTTCACTGTCTGTCGTACATGGCAAGACACACAAGAAGTAAAATACTGCACAGGACAAGAATTGAAAGAATGATGTTTTCCCTGAGACACTAACAATCTTTTTATTTTTCCACTCTGTATTTCTTTAACTTAATCACTTGTAAACAGATTTATGAATCACCCAGGACAGTTTACTTGTTGTAAGCCACCATATATATCAATAATGCCATGGTAATATTAAATGCAATAATTCATAACACTAAGCTGCATAAACTTTCTCAAGTAACTAAGTGCCTGATTTAAATCCCACTGAAATCAGTAATTTACATAGTGGATTTCATGAGCTTTGGATCAGTTGTGGTTTACAGTACTCTTGGTATTCGAGTCTTGGACTTAGCTTCTAGGTAAATATAAGTGCTCTGAATGTAAAATGTACATTGTGTAAGCAAGTAGTTTCACCCAAGAGTTTGCCCAGATATGTGTACTATTTTTTAAAGTCCACACTGTGAGTTTATTGGGCCACAGAACTTATTAATCTTCATCTATAAAAAGCATGTTAGGATCTCAAATCCACCATGCAATCATCTGATCTACAAACCAGAAATCATGAGCAGAAATAAATGTGCACTGATTGCAATACTTTGAACTGAGACAGTGAAGTCAGATATGAATGTAATTGTCAACTTTTGCTCTTTTTTCATTTCAAACAAAATAACTGCATGCACTCCAGGAAATGCACGCAGATGCGATCCATGTTTTCTTCATCAATTTTTCTCACAAGTGTTATCCCCATTGATGCCAAGAAATTTATTTTTTATTTAAATTGGTGAACCAAATCTAAATCATACCCTTTGCTTATTATGTTAAACTCACTGAATACAATGAGTAAAGATATAAAGCAAGTTCTCTGGAAGCATTCCAATTTCATAAATGTGAACAACTACTTCACTTAATGTAGTCTATGAATACAAAACTTTGAGAGCTACTGATTCCAGATACAGGATTGCACAGATCTTTCAGTGACAAGGCAGAAAGCCAAGAAAGAAAAACTCAAATGGAAATGAAATACCCACTGCAGAACTTGCCTGGTTTAAAGTGTCTTTTCAGTTTGTAATTTCAATGGCATCTTTATTGCAGAATTACATCACTGTAACAATAAACAAACCTTAAGTAGTATAAAATAAATACTACTTAAAGGCCATTTATCCATGGACAGCTCTGAGGGTTTAAAAAATTGCACTTACTTCCTTTTGATTAGGAATATCATACCAAATTTTAAGGAAAAAAGGGTGTGAATGAATGGCAGCATGGTAATTTGAATGGAAGTTAAAACACTTATTTCTCACAATATCATTATCATTGCACATTACATCTAACAAATCTCTTGCAAACTGAAAATCTAGCAATGACCATTACTGAAGACTGTCCCAGATGGTGTTCCTGTTCTTAGCACCTACATGCACAAAAGAGCTTCCCTTTGCTTTTTTTTTTTTTGTTCAGAGCTTTCCTTTTCTGTTAGGTCGTAGTTCTATTCTGAATCCCACATCAATCTGAAAATTTCTTTCCATTTTCTTTACTGTCTTGAAATCTTTGTATCATTCTGACATCAAAATACATTGCAGTGTTCTAGGTTGAATTGTGGGTAAAGCCTAAGTTGCCTTTGCTATCCAAGCCAGGGCAAACCCAGGTCCCAGGTCAGCCATCTGTAAAACTCCCTTGTGGCTTAAGTACTTTTTCTCCTGCACTGAGAATGAACTGTTGAACTTCAGATTGGATGTCAGAAGTGAGTTAATGTGTATGTAGCATGGACAGTCAAAAGGCTAGGACTAAAAGTAAGACAGTTTACAGATCTCCCCAGAGGGCAGATCTTTACTGGCAGGCTTTGGCCTCCCAGTAAAACCCATGGCAGAATGTCAATATAATAATGCACAGGGCCATAACCTGTCACTGCTTTTTAAAATAAGTATCTACGCACAGTTTAGGGCAGCAGAATAGAGCCCTGGATACTTAATTTCATAGATTTTGCTTTAGGTGTACTTTTTATTACAAATTTCTTGCATGAAATCAAGCACATTATGAATTTATCTTGCCTAGAATTGTGAAGTTTATTAGCAGTCAAAACACCTCCTAGTGTGCTAGCAGCATTTGCATCCAAAATGAGTATACACATATACAGTGTACTGGGAGCCACTGCGTGCATTATCACATTCAAACCCATAAACATCTCTGTTATGTATGATGTATTGCTGCAGGTAGTGAGAAAATACAGGACAATTCCTTCTCTGTTAACACAAAATGGCTTCTTTCCACATAAAAATGTCTCCCAATTGTGTGTTGTCTTTGTAGCATTGTCATGTGTGTCTTTGGCACCTGCTAACCATGAAAAGGGATTCACGTAACCCTGGAATGATGTTGAAGATGCATAGGTACATTAGCTATTAATTATAAAAAAGGATCAAAAAAGTATTAAGCAGGGGCTCTGTGCCAGATAGGGTTAGTTTTGTGAAAGCTATGGCTGCTGCACAGCCCATCTCCTTGCCAGCACCAAGAGCACAATTACCTGTCCTAAGGTCTGGCCACCTTTGAGGAACTAACAAATTGCTTTTATTAAATTTACTACCAATGCATGAGTGTCTTTACCAGCAAAGCACAGACTCTTGTTTCCAGTAAGTGTTGGAAGTTTCCTTAGGAAAGTATTCTGTTTAAAAAAATGGATATTGTATAACAGTATTTTACATAAGTGGGGAGTGCTCTTGCTAAACCCTGGTTCTGATATGGTGGGGTCTGAAGTCCAGAAGGAACCAGCAGGTCAGATCAGGTAGTCTGACATCACATGTTTTAAGTTTCGTCTAATATATCCTAAATGGAGTACATTGACTAAGGCTGGAGTTTTTCAGCCTGATTACTTAACGCAGGGTACTAAATTATTGCCTAACACAAGAGTGGAAGCTAACTGAGACACCAGCAAATCCCAAAAGCCTCTCCAAAGGAAGGAAGGAATTGTCCCTTGTGGTACAGGGATAGATATACATACAGATATAGAACTTTCAAACTCTCCTAGCACTACGGCTTTGAGGGAATTTCCATTTAGCCCTCAAATGTAGCATCTTCTTTAGCTCTGTGCATGCAGGGGGAAGAGGAAACACCAAAAGGATGAGTCACAGTATGTGGGACCTCTGCCTTCTGCCAAGGAGCATCTATCCCATCAGCTGAGGAAGGAGGAAAACGGCAGTAAAAATTCTCTGTGAATATCGAGAGGAATCATTTCCTGTTCCAAGGGCACTGGGAAGGGTAATGCAGTTAATGTTGTGAGAACAAGGCAAAGCAACCCTGAACATAACTCAACATGTTGGTCCATGAGAAATGCACCCTTGAAATTCTTTGGAAAATTTTAGAAATTGCCTGAAAGGTTATCAAACAAAACTCTGAGTTGGAAAATTAAAATTAAAATAAAATTAAATTAAATTAAGTTAAATTAAATTAAAAAGAAAAGAGAAAATAATAAAACAAAATAAATAAAAATTGAAACAATAAAATAAAATAAGTTTAAAATAAAATAAATTAAAAAGGAAATTAAATAATAAGATAAAATAATTGTTTTTTAGACACTTCATATTGCCATGAGAACATGTTTCATTTACTCTGGCTTGGGCTTTTTCCCCCCTCGATTTATGTTTCATACCTTCATTTCAGCAGAACCCCAAAATATTTAGTACTTCCTCCATTCATTCTCCTTTTGTTCTTTGAAACCTGCCATGAGAAGCCCAAATGGCAGCTAGGTGGCATTACTATTGTTTCTACAATTTTTGCTCATGATTCTTTTTGTCATGCAAGGACTGCATTACCCCTGTTTCCACAGATTGAGGCTTAGAGCAGTTTTCGAGGCAATTATTTATTATGTTTCCTAAATTCTTCTATGACTCACTGCTTTCTAAGGAAAACCTTCTGTTTTCTAGGAAAAGCATTTCTTCTTTGTTCCAAATCATGAACATTTTATTACTTGCAGTGTTTCTGAACATGCAATAGTCAGAACTAATGTTCAGAACTGTTAATGAATGGTTTCTAATAAGACTTTCTAGCTTTCTTCTTTCCTGTAATCTCAGCAGTAAACACAATATTTTAGGCATGAAATATTTTAATTATCTAATGTTTCTGCAACACCAAAGGTTGTACATAATGCGTAATATAGAATCGTCACTATTGTTATTGTCTACATAAACTCAGTGTTCTGATTTCAAAATTAGTTCTATATTCTGCCAAAACAGAGTGATCATATGCAGCAATATTGATATTGTTAGCTTTATTTGGCAATATACAGAGGAATCCCTGAACCGAAATGATCAAAATGCATCCATGTCTATGCAGACAGGTTTTTCTTTCCTAAGAAAGTATTTGGCCGAAGAGCTGACTCTAATTGTAATGGGACCAATTGTAATGGGACCTCCTGGAGACTACTAGTGCTCTCCTAGAAGAAACTGTATTGAAAACCAAGGGAGTGCATGCCCTTCAGGCAAAAATCTTCCTTGATATACAGTAAAAAAGAAATCGTAAAACTGTGCATGCCATCTGGCAGACTCTGGTTTAAAAATAATACAACTTTTAGCAAAGATTTATTGAAGGAGTCATCCCAGAGTGTGCTTCTTGAGGTCTCTCTAGAGAACTCAGAAAGTGATGGAAAGGTGATTCTGACTGAGGCTAAGTGAAACTTCCATAGAAAGGTTATCCTGATTCAGGGTAACTTTCCGTCGGCAAATCTGAAAACCTGTCCTTACCCTCAAGTAAGAACAAGGGTAGATGAAAAAGTTGATTGCGGAAATACTGTCAGTGTGAGTCTGTGTTCTGAGAGAGCTGCTGCCTTCCCCCATTGAGCAACCTGCTCTAGTGGTAGGCTCATGGCAGGGGCTTGGAACTGGATGAGCTTTAAGGTCACTTCTCTCTCTATTACTTTAACCAAGCAGGTAATGGGCTCAAACTTAAGCAAGAGATGTTTAGGTTGGATATAAGGAAGAAATTCTTTCCTGTTAGGGTGCTGAGGTGCTGGAATGGGTTGCCCAGGGAGGTTGTGAGTGCTCCATCCCTGGTGGTGTTCAAGGCCAGGTTGGATGAAGCCTTGGGTGGCCTGGTTTACTGTGAGATGTCCCTGCTTATGGTAGGGGGGTTGGAACTAGATGATCTTAAGGTCCTTTCCAACCCGAACTATTCTATGATTCTATAATTCTATAAATCAATCTGTAATTAATGCAGGATTGTGTTGGGGATATTTCGTAGGTGTCCTGATGCACACCAAAAAAGACAAAAATCTTGTTCAACTAGAAGGTGAGTGCTGCCTACAAGGGGGTTCAAAAGCTACAGTAATTCAGCCTGTCTTCAACTGATGCTTAAGTGAGTTTTCAGACTAAATATGATTTGTATGTAAGGAGAGGTTATTACAAGATCCATCACTGAAGAATGCATGGGAGAGCAGGGATGTTCACATTGACATCCTCTTCTTGGGGTGATTACACTGACACCCTCCACTGTACCTCCTGCTTTGCAGCAGATACAAGAGAAGGAAAAGCAGCTCTGCCTGCCTGCTACTTTTCAGCCTCTTCAGGATTTTTTTTTTTCACTGATGGGCACCACTTCAGAGTTTTGCTTAAGCCTTCTGAGAAAGCAATACATTTTCATGCTCAGATATGTTTTTCTTTCTGCCTGCCCTCCTGGCTGCATGGTTGCATTTGCGCTCCATTCCCTCTGCACTGCAGAGCACTCACCAAGCCCTCACAGGACGATGCTGTTCTACAGAACAGCACAATGTGCTTGACAGGGTGCACTCATGTTTATAACCACATGTTTATAAATGGTGCTCATGAGAGGTTTTCTCAGTCATTACTGCTGGTCAGTTAAATGGAGACCAGTGCAAACTGCTGCTTGGTAGGTCACTGTTTTAACCCCTACAGCTTTCAGAAACAGTGAGGAGTTGTTTTCAGAAGGTGGTAGGAAAGTAAAAAGCTATTATCACAATGAACACTGAATGGCAGGCTGCTCTTTTGAAACAGTCATTGGGGTTATGAATGGTGGGACATTCAGTTAAGACCTACTCTTTTCTGTTTGTATAAGTACTTTCCTACTTTTAGCACAATTTGTATGGATCAGTACTAGTGGATTTGTTAAAAATAACATGCATTTTACCCAGCATACTTTTCAACCAAAACCCAATTACTCTGGTTTTGAATAAAGAATAAAGACACATATTCAAATGTACACCCACACTCCTTTTTGGTTGTACAGAAGAGGTTCTGGGAATTAATCACAGGTCTGCCAGTCATACCACATTTTACCAACCAATTCTTTCAAAGCTGATGATGGGTTTGGGTGCCTAAAATCTCCTCTGGTCTTTCCAGCTATATCCTTTTGTTAAATAAAGCCACACACTCTTTGCAACCCTCTGCAATCCTAGATAAGGGAAGGGCCTTTTTAGTGTGCTCCTCTGCCTTACATCTAAGCCAAATTAACTCCATGATTCCCCTGCCAGAAAAGTCACTCATAAACCTGCCTTCTTTATCAGATTTGCTCATAAAATGACAAGTTCAGAAATTTTAAAAATTTGCTGCCTGTCTCAGAATATGTCATGGTATTTCTGTGTTCATGTAATACCTTATTCTCATCTACACTACTGTGAATCAGTAAAATCAGTGAATATATTTACTTATTGCCTATCAGTGGATGCAGAATTTGGATAAATGTAAGAGATATAACTTTTGATGTTAAAGCAAAACTACTAATTTTAAACATTCAAAGCCATTTTTAATATTACTTTTGAGGAGGAAAAGAAAGGAATTAAAGGAATCCTCAAGACCTATGCCTAGAATTTTTCCTAGAATTCCTAGGAAAAAGATTAAATCCTTCTGCATTGCCAAAGCAAAAATATAATGGGCTGACTGAAGGATGTTGACTTATCCGAGTTGTAAGAAGTAAATAAACAAGTTTCAGTTTTACTAGAATTCGTCACAGCTGGTTGGACCCTGCAACAGAAGTTGGGGTTCATCCAAGTAACCTGTGTAGTGCTCCAGCAGTGGTTTAGTTAGCACCCTTTCTAGCTCTTAGAGAGGAAGACCACTGCTATGAAAGCTATGGGGAAGAGAGTTCTTGGAAAAATCCTTCTTCTCCACTGCATTGGGAAAGCTGGTGAACAAACCAGAAGAGAGGAAACCTTTGGTGTTGTGAACACCTTTCTTTTTGGGGCTAGAGAAAGTTTTTTTGTGCCAGAGCCAGAAGGTGTGGGAGAACCCATCACAGACCACAAATATGGTGAGATTTAGCAACTAACTTTGCAGAGGGGAACACACACAAAAAAAAAAAACAACCCTAAACCCCCTCCAAGACACAAAACTCAATACTCCCCCAAAAAAACCCCAAAACAAAAAAATAACCCAAAACCAACCAACCAACAAAAAACCAAAACAAAAAAACCCCAAACATTGAACCAATTTGGATCTGCCCTTGGAAGTAAATTTTTAGCCAAGATTAATATAGTGTGCTAAGTATGCAGCACGTACAGTACGAACTTAAAGCTTAGGTAAACCAATATATCCTCGCCAACACATAAACACACACACACACAAAAAGCCCCAAAAAAACCTCATCCCAGAACATCACCACAAATCTGATTTTAAATAGACAAAAGAAAACTCTTTTCTTTATTATCTATGCCTTTTAAAGTTAACAAGCTGTTCAATTACTTGGATTTTTCTATATATTTATTCTTTTGTTGTTGTTGTTTTATTTGTTTGTTTGTTTGTTTTTTCCCAGAAAAACCAAGCACATCCACAGGGTGGATAGGTTCAAATTCCAGGTCATGTTTATCAAAGGACATAGGATTTCTTGATAGATGGTGAGTTTTCTACAGGGAAAGATACCAACTATGCCAAACATAATCTGACATCTAACAAGACCCCAAGGTGAGAAATAAATGTGCCAGAACCTTTCTATAATCTGAAAAGATTTTTTTAAAAATCCTTATCCTTACTTTCTCCATCTCCTGCATTTGATAGCTTTTATAACAATTTCACTATTCTCTTCTACCAGTAGAAACTTTCTGGCAGTCATTACGAGACTGTTGCTTATTGTGTACTTGGCCTTTGAAAAATGCTTCTCTTTGAAGTGTCAGTTCTGAATGTATTATTCTTATAAGGCTAGTTCCAATTTGCCATTTAAGTCCTGTTATGATTAGCTAGTCTTCTGTTATATAAGTAGTACTCTTCTTATTCAGGATTTTTCAAGATTTTGAATAAATGGTGGCTATCACAGAATCACTTGCCTTTAAATTAAAATAGGAAATATGTTTATGTTTTTGTTCCATTTATTTTACAAAAAACACCCTGAAAATATTTTTTTTCCAGCTCAGTTCTCAAGTCATAAAAATGCCCACGAATGCAATTAATAGATTGTCATGATTTAACCTCAGCCAGCAACTAAGCACCACATAGCCACATCCTGGTAGGATGGGAGAGGGAATGGGAAGAGTCATGTCATGGACTAAACATCATAGAATCACAGAAGAAAGTTGTGATATCTCTGATGTTTTTAACAGTATCTCTCTCCTTCATAGGGATGATAGGGTTATTCAAGGGTATTCCCTTCAAAAAAAAAAAAACTGAATAATGCGGGAGAGCAAGTCCCATTGCAAGAAGAAAGTGGTCCTAAAATAAAGACTCTGAAAGCCCATAAGGGAATTCAAAAACGTTCAGCTTCTTCTTGCATGTTACTAGGTTTTAGACTTGAAATTGTAGTGCTTTGAAATAAAGGCAAATGAGCAACCTGAAGGAATATCTTCTCCTGACAGTGTCTTTGGGAGTGTATGTATTCACAAAATACAGCCTTGGCTTTTCTGCTTAACTGCATTCGATAGCTGCACTGATAAGATGAGGTCATAACATTTGGGAATGCTCTGCTTTCATATAACCAAAGTATCTTCCAAGACTCTACATAATAGTAACAAAAGGGAAATTGTTCTTAAGGAGGGCAAAAAGTACCACAGAGAGGGACAGAAATCATGGGAAAGAAGACAGCTATGGAGAGGTAGAAACTGGCAGGAAAAATGAGACAAAAAAGAGATTTTTTGAAAAGAAGAGGAGTGACAGCAATAGTGGGAAAAGGAAGAAAATCAAAGGCCTCAGGGAGACGGAAAAGAAGAGAAACAGAGATGGTGCGAATGCTCCATGGAAGCAGTGTATATTGGAAGACAAGGAAGCTTGCCTTGTTGAAGAGATTCAGAGTTGATTGATGAACCATGGTGGGAAGCCAATCAAAGTAACAAAGATGACTTGAGGCAAAGTAGCAATGAAGAATTGACTTGATTGTGATCAGTTGAAGAGAAGTCGTTGTTGGTCTCTAAGAACCGTGTGCTAATTCCCTGAATGGGTTGAAAACAGAAATCAATTCTGAAAGTCTATCTTCCAGCTGGTACTACCTTCCCAGAACTTCAAATATTAATATGAATAGTGATGGTTAAGCTGCAGAGGAAGAATCACTGTCAATGGCATGGAGAGCGCAGGTGACAGCAGGCCAGGATAAACAATGGATGCCCTTCAAGGCAGGGCTGCTGCCAAAAGGATCCAGGTTGTGTGAACGGGCCAACAGAAGTCACACAGAAATCAACAGAGACAAATGCAAAGACATGCCCTAGGCAAGAAGAGTCCCTGCAAGGGGATAAGTGTTCAGTTTTGGGACCTTCAGCTTAGGAAAGATCTGATAAACCAGAATGGGCTCAGCAGAGAACCCTATGTGGTCTGGAGCTGGAGGCTCTGTCCTGTGAGAAGGAGCTGTGGGACCAGGGCTGATTTAGACTGGGTAGAGGGTAGTATCAGCAGCCTCAGTGTCATTTTTATTAAATACTAAGCTAAACAGCTTGAAACCCTTATGAAAGAACATAGATGGAAGGCTAGCCTGTACCCTACTTATGTCAAATATATAATTATAATGGATAGCAGTTACAATTTTACAAGGTTATACTGTGCTGTAATTTCATCAGTCACTTAAAAATACATTATGGTAATTAATTCTATACTTACTCATGTATATACGTCCAGGACATTTAGAACATGATTTCCATCTCTATGGCCAGCAAACAAAAAGGTCTCACCTCCAAAGAACTGTCATGTACATTTCACATTATAGTCTAGACAGCAATAAACAAAGAATGCGAAAATCCTGCCTTGCATTATTTTCCAGGACATGACATTAAAAACCCCAAAGAGTTTGTTAGCTACACTGATGAGTAAAGCAATACTGTACCTGATGCTTAGCATGAAAAACAGGCAATTCTTTTTTTCTAATTGGGTGTACTATTATTTTCTATCAGTATTATGATTTCTGCTGATTCACTTCCACTAAAATCAACAGGAGATGCATGAAGGAGTGACCTGCCTTACTTTTAATGGTGGATTATGCATTTTCACAAAGAGCCTGATGTCTGAAATGAACTGAAAGGCTTTTCACTCACTTTGATGGCCATTGTATCGGGTCCTAAGATGAATAAAAGTATCATAAAAAGTTGCTGTTGCTGCTGCTGTATTTAGAGAAGTAACTAATAGCAAGGCTGCAGGGAGATCAAAGGGTTATCATGGGTAAATAGAAAAGTTGGGGAAATTCTTCTACAGCAAAACATGTACAAAACCAGAAAAAAACTGAAAGCAGTGTGTTGCTGTCCTCCCAAACGAAAAATATGTTTCCTATTTCTGTTGCAAAACAGGCTTAGAAAATAGACTATAATTTGTTTCTCTGTGCTACTTTAACCAGTCATGATAAAATGCAGTTATGCCAGTAAGAAGCAATAAGAGTGACCTAGACATATGACTGCTTACTTGCTTTTTCATTAGGAAAGCAACAGTGAGAGCCTATTTCACTGCAGGCAGAGAATTAGAGGATTAGGTTCATTTGCTGCACTTTTACTTTGGACTCCATGTGGTCCCCATCTGGAGTCATCAGAAGAGGAGTGCTTGACAACACATGCTTGCCAGCTTGTATTTGCTGATGTGACTCTCATGACCAAGACGTAACACAAAACCTCCCTAGGCTGCCCTGGCCACCCAAAGCCCAGCCCTATGGTGGGCTGCAGTTGTAGTCCACCCTGACCACCTCCATACTGGTGCCCACCCTTACTTCAGGCATCTTCCCCTTCTTCAGGATTCTTGATAAAGTTGAAGGACATGTATCCGCCAGTGAGAAGACTCATTTCTTTTGGAAAATGGTGTTTTATTTGGGATTCTGTTGTGGCAGAGTAAGGAGGTCTGGAGTGGGAACCAGCCTGCAAAATGCAATGCTTACAGCATTGTTCCCAAGGTCCAGCTCACTGTCCCATATGGCTACCTCCCCAGCTAGGATATTTGGGAACAGCATTTGCAGCTGCCCAGAAATACCACATGGGGATGTATGACCAAAACACCAGCTGCCATTTACTGGGGCCCCCCGCTACCAATGGAAGAATTATTGTCCTGCAGCAGGAAGAAGGATGAACCCAAGAGAGTGTAAAGATAATGTGAGGGCTAATTAATAGGCATTAATAGGGGATGAGGCACAGTCAGTCATGCAGGATCAGACACAGGGCATGCAGGAAAGACAACAGATGGCATGAAAACCCACTCTTCTTCTTCCTCAAGGAGATCATACTGATGGGAAGCATGCCAAAATTTTCCAGAGTCTCAAAGTCTGAGTAAAGAGCTATTACGTTTCTATGATTCAGAAAGCAAGCATTTTCAGTCTGTTTCAATCACAGGGGCTTCTCCAGCTGCAGAAGACTCCCAACATTTGCTTCACACAGTAACTTTGAACCAGGGAGAGATGTAGCATCCAAAGTCTAGAGTGCAATTTCTCTGCTCCTACAGCTAAGACAATGAAAACCTTGACAACATGATGCTGTCACTTGTCTATTTCTTATTTTACACTGGTACGAGGTAACATGTCCCCTAGTGACGGCGAAATCATCAGGCTTCCAATCTCACATCACACTGACTTCTTGTTTCCCCGTCCCCCACCCCTTTCAAAAATTTCTTATTTTAAACAGGTTTATGAATTTGTGCTTGCATGCTGCTGTGTGGTCCTACCTAGCTATCATGGTGGTGATTTTCAAAGTCTTTTCCAACCTAGCTGTCTCTATAATTCTATGGCAGATTCAGGCCCCAAGACCCAGCCAAGGGAAACACAAAGCTCTGTAGAACAAAGATGTGCTCATACTGCAGGTGTCAATCTGTGATATGGCTCAGCCAGGAATCAAGGGCTGGCCTCTATTACCCATCACACTGCAGTTGGAGGTGCTGTCTTTCTGCAGGGACATAAAACAGAGGTTCACGCAAACTGCCATCATCAAAAATGCTGCATCACTTTCCCTGCAACAGTGGGAGTAGCACCTCCTCCACTGCGCAAGCCAAATTTTCATCTGAGTAATTTACATGTTGCTTGCCTAAAATTCTCCCAATGGTTTCTACTAGATAAGGCAATTTAAGTTTCTCTGATTGCTGCAATGTTCTGTAGGCTGCCTTTTGCTGTCGCACAGCTGTTGTGTTTCACCTCGAGGTGGCTGTACAGCAGCTGTTGACAAAGTGATTCTACATTTGCAACATGTGTAAATGTGTTGGTGAAGTTTGTAAAACATGCTGAGCGCTTTCTGAATTAAAAGCAAGATGTTCATGCAAATGTGTTGTAATTACTATTATGCATATCCTTCAAATATGCGCTTGCAGAACCTTTAGCCTTAATGGAAGCTACGAACATGCATCTGAAAAGGACTCTGAATTCTTTCCAGGCATAATAGCTGCGTCAGTAAAAGATGTGGTAATAGCAAATGGCTCTATTCATGTAAACTTATCAAAGAAAAGCTTCAACTGTTTTGCTCAGTACAGCAACTTCAAAGACATCTTCATTCATTCATGTACTACAGACCAGCTTCACAGAGGACAAATGCTGAGTAAACACTGAAAGAGAGAAAATAAGATAAGGAGCATGGGAGATTTAACACAGAGAGAACATATTTCGCTCATCCCCCTGCCCTACATGGGTTTAAGTGCCTGACCATGAGTCCCAATTATGTTATTGTTGAATTGTCTTTGAAGCACTATGCAAGCTCTTATACTCCAAGGAGTCACAGGAAAGGATGTTGGGGTTGTTTTTATGCAGTTCATCAGGTCTTAATGGACTTCATATGGTCTCTGCTATTTCAAAGCAGCCTTCCTTATCACAACTAAAGCTTGCCTCTCTTGTCTTCTCTGCAAATTCTTTGTAACAATTTTACTTCTTCTTCCCTCTCCAAACCCATACACACATGTATCTTTGTCCAATCCCGCAGACACATGTGAAGCAACAACCTCAGTTAAATATTAGTTCGAGAAGCAACAGCATAAGTATAAAACTTAACTTCAGATAAACTACATTACTGTCTGTCGCGATGTATCTGGTCCAGACCAAGCATAGAATCCAAATTTGACACTGAGGAAACTGAGAACATAGAATCATAGCATCATAGAAGTTTGGGTTGCAAGTGACCTCAGTAGTTTAGTTTGATGGAAATACCACCAAATCACAGCATGGTCATGCTTAGTGGTGGTTATTTCTGCTCTGGTACCTCTTGGCTGTGTTTGTGAGGCAGCATCAGTAGCAGAGCCCAGACCTGACCTTTGGGGCACCTGATTTATACTGGTCACAGGGAGCACAGAGCCACAAACAGAACAGAACTCCTCAGCAGCAGTCTCATTTCTCAGATTTTTGAAAGTATCTAGGACTTTTGTTTTAAGTCTCTTAGGTTAAACCTCTTTATTTTTTACTGTATTTTTAATTCTGTGCATGACTGAGGGTATGAATTAACTGTTAAGTTTGACTTCAGTGTGACTTGTAAAAAGAAAAAGAAAATAGCCATGAATACTTCTTGACTATTTCAAAGTATGATGTCAGTCACCTGAATATGTGAATTCCAAAGCTATGGTCTTGGCTTCTTGCTTATAAAAAAAAATTAAAATATAGAAAAATTTTCTTATCTTATAATCAGGCTCTTCCTCTAAATGTAGCTGTTCACTTTGTTTGAGTGAGACCAGCTTCCACATTTTAAAGCCTGAAACCTTCATCTGAACCCGATGTTACAGCCGAGCAGGATTCTCAGCTGTGCATGCTGAAGGCACCATGAAGATAAGGCAATATTTGACCAAGCACTGGTTGTACCTGGAGGAAAGTACTTGGAGGAGAGATTGGGATTACACCCAAGTAATTCATACAGATGTATAGAAATCAGGATTTTTAAGTTGGATTTTGTTTTAGGGAGCTGAATTTTTATTGTTCTTATTTACTGACAGCTGGAGGTTGTAGTACACACAATGTCATCAAAATAGTTTGCATACCATCTAATTGTAAAATAATATAATTGGTACGTACAGATATTGTCTTACTAAGGAGAACACAGGAATTATAAAGCTACTAGAAACTTGTCTTAAGAAGGTGAAAACCCAGTTATTCTTAGTCATATCCATTTAATCTAAATATCACTAGCCCGTTTTGGTTTTCACCAGAATATTTAGAACCTGCTAAGTAGTGCTTTGTCAGAAAATGGGCTATGCTTAACCTGGGCAGACAGGCTAAACTTCAACTGAAGTTGAACACCTGAATGTGCATCATGCAGATGTGCAGGTGGCCTCAGCACTAGCTGCTTTGATTTACTGTGCCAAATGACTTGTTAATGTGGAGCTGTTGGAGAAGAGGCACTGACTATATCTTCCCATGGAGCATAAAAGGAGGACAGGGACACTCCAATGGAGTTGGAGTAAGGTAAGGTATGAAAATCTGCTAAGGAGGGCTTAAGCTGCAGCAGTCCCAGTATGTAATTCTTCAGTACAACTCTGAAAAGACACAAACTCTGCTAAAGGGACTACTAAAATCCACCTGGAAACTTTAACAGTGCTCAAAAACCATTTCTCATTTATATGTGAAATCCAGACATGGTGCAAAGTCACAGGGACTTTCTACTTCACTGCGGTTCCTCATCAGAGCAGCACTGTAGACATCTCAAATGCTTAAAGTTACTTTATTTTTTCAACCTATTTAGATTTGTCTGAGTCTGTACTCTTCCACACATAAAAGCTCTTTCTTACTGAGCAATCTCAATACATACATCAAATGCATGTTATCTTTTTAATGTCTTTTATTTCACTGCTTGGTTTCTGAAAACTTGTTGCTGAAGTCTGAAATAGTCCTCTCTGGAGTTGTCTGTGCAGAGAAAATCTGATGCCTTGGTCTGCAGCCAGGCTGGCTGACTGCCCAAGTAGGGAGACTAAAGTGAATCTTTCAAACTTAAATTTAAATTTAAATACTCATAGACTAGTTAGGGTTGGAAACTCTTTTAGTTGCGTAGGAATGAGATCACTTCCTTATTTAATAACTACCAGGGTTGCTGGTTTACATTGCTCGGTGGAAAAAAGGATAAAAACTACAGACGTTATTAGCTGCACAAATTTCTGAGAATTTCACATTTTATTCTGATATGATTTTAAAAAAGGAAAAAAAGCACCATGACTAACAAGCATGCTGGGTTTTTTTCAGGTGGCTGGAATGTACATTAATAATTTACATCATAAGGAAAAAGAAGTATAAACGACATTTCATGTATTATTGGTCTTTGACTGATTTGTCTTTGTTCACATATAATATTAATGCAAAGGCCTTTCAGTTAGCAGAATTAAGAAACAAGGTGTTATCATCCAAGAGCATCCAGGCAGATCATGAGGCTATTTTGCTTCAGGTATTAAAGCTAGCTTTAAATGGACTAAGCCAGATACCTCCATGCAGAATAGTGCTGTGCAACTCATGCAGACCCTTCTCTACGGTACTGCATCATTTGAAAGCTAGCTTGGAAACCTTTGACTTTTCAGCCATCATGATTAAAAAAAAAAATAATTAGAAATGTTTACTTCACTTTTTCATAAGGAATGCTTGCAAAGTCCCCTGCTACTTTCACTCACATAAATAATATTCAAATTGTATCTTTATCTAGACAGTGTTTCTCAGAGAACAAGAGGTAAGAGAGTGATTTAGTCAATCTTAGGTTTTTCTTCTTGATCTCTAAAGCCAGATGTAGTACAAAAAAGAAGCTAGTTACACAGAAAGGCAGAATCTACATGTAGGAAGAACAAATACTTCAGAAAATAAACAAAAACCAAACCACCCTCTATGATATGTATTTCACCTTTTGGTAAAATGATCTTCCTTAGTCATTTATTAAACCAAAGATATTTCTTGGGCTTTGTTGTTGTTTGTCTGTTTTAATATTTGGCTCTCTAACCCTACAGCTGCAGTGGTACTTGCTTTGTTGTAATTTTGAGGAATGATGCAATAGCAGTCGAGAAAGGAAGTTGAGCCTTTCCACCATCATTTCTCTGTGTCTCACCTTCATTACAGAAAAATTTACTCCTGGCTGGGCAAGCCTGTGAAGTTTAGTTTGCCTTTAGAAGGAACTTTGAAGCTACTAACATCCTTGTAAATTGGATAAGTGTTGCATTACAGTGGTTTGCAGACCCAGATAGGGCCCTTATCTGCTTTGAACTTCAATAAGAACCTCAGAAAAATTCAAATGCCCTCACTCAGGTTCAGATTTCCAAAGCATAAAAAGATTTATTTTTTTTTCCCATCCCTGAAAGCAGGGCTAATGAAACCACAGTGAAATAAGAGCTGAGAGCCCCATCCTTCCAGTTTAGGTTCCTCTGAGGGAGCCCTTGTGAATAGGAATATACTCTTGATATGAAAGAAATTGCCTGTGTGCGTATGGATTGCTTACTGGAGCATTTGTGTAGTCGGGCCCTACAGCATCATTCTATTCAGGCTGAAACAGCTGAAACCTTTTGAAATTGTTTGGACTGTGCATGCCAGCAACTTTAATCAAAAAGGTTTTCTTTTACACAGTCGCAGTTTTCTCTCTTTTTTTTTTTTTCTTCTCCCAGAGTGATAATTATAAACATAGTTAATCCGGCTCAGACTGTATGAGGAGATAGTTATAATTCATTCTGGCAATGTGGCCTTGCCAGCCATTTATAAACACTGTGAGAAAGGACTGGGCTCTGCTCTGCTCTTGTCCTCTGAGAAACACTGCTGAGACTGCAACATGGTGTTATACATGCTGTTTGTAGCTTAGAGGAAACAACTTTTCTTCCAAAACTCCAGCAAACCACTCATCAGCAAAGAGATAGCTTATTATTGCTTCCATTACAGTAAAATACTGCTTCTTATCTTAGCTCTGATTTGTTCGCAGCTATTCCCCAGCTCAGTGTGATGCCCCTCTGGAGTGTGGGGCTCTTTGAAGCTTGATGCAAGTGTCTTGGATCAGGAGAAGAGAATCTCTGTGTGCCTCTGCCTTTCTGAAACCATGAAACTTATGTCAGGAAAAACATCCTAAACAATAGTCCATTATCTTGGTTCAGAATGACTTCTGAGTCTCCTACAAGCATTGCTGCTGTAAATGTCCCTGCAGAAGTCAGTAGGGGCTCTCCGTAAAAAGCAGCTGGGAAATTCAGTCCTTGGATGAAATCTTGACTCTGATGAAGTCAGGGGGAGTTTTGCCATTGACTTCCCAGGGAAAGGCTATTGTTTAGCATTGGCTTTATATGAAGTCAGCATGTGTCAAGTGAGTCCAAATGGATTTTTGATGCCTGCATTTCCAGTAGTTGCCTATTAAGCTTTATGTGGAGGAGGCAGTTGCTGATGGTTATTGCTTGCACCAGGCAATGCTATGTGTCACACAGAACCTAATGAACCTTTTCACCTCTCCTCCAATGCAGATGCAGACGCATCGTGCACTGCACCATTCAAAGGGTCCTTGAAAGTTCAGAAGTTCTATTTTTATTAGCTGTTAAAGTTCCAGTAAGTGAGAAATGTATCCCATCCAAGATAACACAAATATAGCACACTAGCGAGTGGTTAACAGGAGTTTTACAATACTTGAAAAATGTCACAGCAAAACCTTCTTGGTGCTTAATAAACTCTCAAATAACTTTGCCCTCAGACAAACTGGAATCAATCCTGGAAACACCAGTCACCCACCAAGACCCTGGAGTGGGTGCTCAGTGCAAGTTCAAGGAGTCTGCTCAGTGCAGAAGTATTGTTTCCAGGCTTAAAAGGTAATCAGCAGCCTCAATGCTTTGCTGGAGAAAGGCCAGAGGACCACTGTCCTGGAGAATTAAACTCACAAGATGAGTAGAAAGAATTTGAAGGGACAAGACTATAATTCTGAAAACTAAACCCAGTTCTGATCCCAAAAGCAGTCTAAACATATCTTCTATGTCCCTTTTAAACAAATTGCTGCATAAACAACCAGACAGTGTAACATGATAGGATGAAATCAGCAACCGCTATGTTCACAGATTAATTCATATGAGTACCTTCATTGAAGCTGAAGAGTCTATTTGAGTGAGCAGAGAGTTACTAAATTGACTAAAGAGATCCTGAATCTTGTCGTTAGTGAAAGGTAAACACTTAACAGCTTAGGTCTGAGAGAGATTTCTTGAACCAGTAGCTGCGTTGTGCATCAGTGTGACAGCTCAGATGATGAGTGCTCTTTATGACAGAAATTTCCAACCATCTCCCTATCCTGTGCTTTGGTTTGCTTCAAAGGACTCACACATCAAGGTGTGCATGAACGGAATATTTTTGGATGAAACTAAGGGGATTTCAGGTGTATTCCAGGACTACCTTTACCACACCTTGCTTACAAACACGCAGCTGGCAACAAGTTCCCGAGACCACACTTGGGGCTTGTGTGAAAGAATCGTGTTTTAAAATCCCAGAAATGTGTAGAGTGAAGATATTGGACCCTAAGCATCACCTATTTTGCTGTGCAGATACACTCCCATTGCTCCTCACAACTTATAAATGGTCCTCATGAACCAGAAACAACGGATTGGGCTTTTTAACAAAATGTAGGCTTTGAGGATGAAAGAAAAAGCAAATTGCGACTGCCATCAGCAGTGGCACAACCTGGTGTCCCCATGCCAGGCTTCACACCTCTTCTGAAGTCCTCAGCATGCCTAAAGAGAGCTTTGCTGAATCACTTGTCCTTCAGCTCGCCCTTGAAACCCAGCGCCTCTGGTAGAGCACAAGTGGTTCTCCCACGTGCTCCTGCAGATACACAATTATCTGCTTCTGTTATGGAGGAGGAGGGACAGAACAATGATATGACTTTGTGTTCAAGTAGTTGCTGTCCCTGTCCTCAGCAAGGAATGCTTAGGCAAGCAGCAAACATGTCAGTCTCCCATGCCTGCAACCAAAAAAGCACCATCTAAATAGTTAAACAAAGCTAAAGGCTATAAGTACAGCTTCTGGCAATTTATAATTACCATTTCCACATGGCACTAAATGCTAATGCAAAAAAATACTGAGGACTCCTTTCTAATATGTTTTAAAGAGAAATTGGAAACAGATTTCTGTGTGACAAGTCACTAAGCACAAGTTCTTGGCGAATAATGGTCAACGTTTTATGGGCTCACTTATTAAAGCTGTTTCAAAATGGGAAGGACCCCAGGGAAGCTGGCATGAACAGCAAATATTCAAAGGAATAATTTGTGGTGACAAGTGATTCCTTCAGTATTTATTTAACATTTAAAATTTGTCTGAGTGAAAAAGGGGGCTAAAGACTGACTAGGTCTGTGATTTGCTCCTGACTGTCTGCCTCTGTTCAACACGGGTTTCTCCAGGTTAAGGAAGCCCTTGGGATGCTGGCAGGAGATAGCTCAGCTGATTCCTGGAAGCCATGAAGGCAATGCAATTTGCTCATTGTCCTGTGTGGTTAGCTGTGCTCACTCAGAGCTCATAATACATGCCACAGTTTGGGTTGTTTCCCTTCCCCTGGTGAAAAAGAATGGAACAGTTTGTTTCTTAAATGCTTCATGAACTGCATTTTCCGAAGTGCAACTGTACCATAGAGAACCAGAAAACTGTGCTGCACTTGGGAAACTGTTTCTGAAAAAAAAAAAAAAACCAAAAAAACAAACCCACAGAAATATGAAGAATAAAGGGTCATTATCCAGTCTTCCCTGATGTCCTCTGCATCCACAGCCATACTCACCCCTATGTGTTGGACCCAGGACAGTAACAACCCAGCAGATCCATTTGTGACTAGCACAAGGAGTCTGTGGCAAAATAAGCTGTTAATCAAAGATGAAAACTAGTTTAACCCATATTTTTGTACTGAGCCCATCAATTAATTTTAACAGGAGGGACTTTGCCGTGTTTATGAGTTTCATATTCTCTCTCCTATCTGAAATCTGTACAGGCCATGCCATCTCTCCCTGGACAGCCTTGTGTCTGCCATCTCACAACTGTTCAGAGATTTTAGTGCAGTTTTCCAAATATATGATATTTCTTCCACCAGTGCCAAACAGGATTTGACAGAAAGAGAAAATATACGTGACAAACATTATCTCTTCAGTGAATATGCCCCCAGTCAGATTAATGGTGACAGTCTTTACAGAAACACTGAGTTTTGAATGGCTACAATTTAATCAAATTATGATAAATAAAGACCAGACCTAGAATAGAAAACAAATACAAAAAAATCCTGCAAGGCCAAAGGAGATTAATTTTGAATTTGTAATGAATAGTTTGAGAAGAGATTTATCAGTGATCCCCAGATATGTTTTACTGAATAAATTATCATGCTGTATAGCACTTATGGACCTGGGATTTTAACTAGCTTATTTTCATCTTTTTATGTGATTAGTATTTCCAAAAGTTTTCTGGTTCAAAAAATTTACATAAAATTTGCTGGGTGTTCAGTCTGAAGTCTGTTTAGCTACCTATCCTTCTCTCTTCCAGACTATTTGCCTATGTGAACAATATTCAGTCATCATCATAAATACATTCAGGGTTTAGTGTGTGTGACAGTGTGAGTTTGAAGGGTTGTTAAAAGTAAGGCTATTACAGTCAGTCTTTTTGCACTTAATGCCTTCTTCCATCAGGACAGGAAGGGCAACTGGTGTTTGCATCTTCTTTATGTTCAAATTGTTATGCTTTCTGAATTAAACCTTGAGGCTACTTATGTTAGCTTCCTAGTATCTCATTTGCTGCTTTTATTTATTAGGAAAAATCAATACTCTAGACACAAAGATAGCTTTTCCTATAGTAACAACAAACATTTTTCACTTATTGCTATTTTTTGGCAATTATTCTAGACCCCTGAAGGCGCAAAAACATGAGTCATGGTTGGAAGGTATGTTCATAAACTACATTTATCCTCTGAATGGGGTCCAACATATTTGCTCTATATGCACATTGTTGAGGCACTTAAGGGTAAGCTTTGACACCACGTAGAGTTTGCTGCTTCTTTACTGAAGTATACCAGCATATGGCTGGTGTTGTACAGACACACTGGCACAAGAGTCTCCCCAAGTGTTTTTCAATCTGCAGAGATATAACATAATCTGAACTCTCAATATGACTACCAGTAATGGGGATATTTTTACTCAAAAATCCTTGCTTGAAGTGGAGCCTTATGAAAATTGGAGTTTATTAAAGGTTAAGGCAGAAATCTCACTCCACAGGTGCTCAAAGACAACACCATCCTTGATTCTCATGGAACAAAATTCCTTTCAAAGGTAGCTTGACATTTGTCAGCAGAGAAATGCTGTGAATATGTGACCTGGATGTAATTGGATTACATGGATGCTTTGTCTGTGCAGAGAAATGAATGAAGTTCCATTATAATTACCATTGAAGGATTTTTATTGTGTCTGTAAAACCAAAGAAGTGGTAAAGATAATCTCACACCTTGGCTAAAAAAAAGAAAATGGACAAATTAAAAAAAAAAAAACAAAAACCCAAAGAAGAATATATTCAGAAGTGTGGCAATATCTATTTCACTGTTACACNTTTTTATTGTGTCTGTAAAACCAAAGAAGTGGTAAAGATAATCTCACACCTTGGCTAAAAAAAAGAAAATGGACAAATTAAAAAAAAAAAAAACAAAAACCCAAAGAAGAATATATTCAGAAGTGTGGCAATATCTATTTCACTGTTACACTCTTGTATTGTGTGTGATGTCAGAAGTCTCTAGGAGGTATATGAACACGGAGTAGGCAAAGGAGAGAACAACTGCTGGTGTCTCAAATCTGGCACTTTTCAAGTGGCTGGAGTTCCACATCCTTTACATCACCATTGCAAGCCATGCAAGTATCCATTGTAAACACACACATTGTCATATGTTTTTGCTTCCCCTCAACCCAGGGTCCATGACAGCTTTCCAACAATCTGTGTGTTATTGTACTTCTGCCATTACCCATAGCAAAGTGTGAGGTTCTTTCTCCTTTGAAATGATTTCCCATGCCATTCCCAGACCTTGGTTATCTTCCATGTCTTCTCTAATCAATGTAGCATTGTAGGATGTCAGCTCTCATTTTCTTTCCTATGAGCTTATGTGACAATACATTTTAGATTTGTGGCATAACAGTCCTTTTTCTGTTTCCAAATTTTGTTCATTAGTTCCTTTCTTCCCCGAGAGATTTTCTTTTCTTACTCTTTGCCCTCTCACTGAATCATCATCACCTCCTTCTTCCTCTGTGTAATGTGGCTGTGAGAATATTTTCAAGCAACAGTATATCAGCAAAATGTGTATTTCCTCATGTTATTGAGCTTATTGGAGGTCCTGCGCTCTGTCTTGGGAGAAGGTACATAACAATAGGTGCAGTCTACACTTTTACCTCAGGGCTGCACTGAAGCCAAAAAAGACATAAATCAAGAATAATATGCAACTTGTCAGACTTCCTCTGGTGAAGGGTTGACATGACTCTGGGGCTACACTGTGACCTAGATAAGTAAGTTCAATGAAAGCTTAAGAAAAGGCTTTGATTTACCTTTACATACCATTTGCCTCCCTCTTGCCCCCTTCCCCCCCCNTAGGCAGAGCAGGTAGAGCAAATCGTTCGAACCTACGGGCTTCAGAAAAAGGGGGGAAAAGGCAAAATAAAGGAAAAAATGCCAATCAAATTTAAATGATGATCCCATTAAATAATGATTTTCATTCAGACCTCACCTTCCCCCAGCATTGTTTCCTTCTGTCTCTTCTTATGCAAGACTGACTTGGGGTTGTGTCATTTGGAAGGCACATTGGAACAAAGTAACCTCATCCTGAGGTACTGGTGCTAGTGCCCTATGTAATTTCTACCACCATGTCTAGGCCCCTGAGGGACAAAAGAGGGTCAGCAGTGAGGATCTATTGCTTTTTCTCTCAACCACAACTGTGGGAAGGGCTCTGACTCTACATACAGGATTTACTTCAGGGAGTTTCTGCCCTGCTGAGCAGAGACTCTGTGGTGCTGGGTGGATTAGGGGTTAAAGAAAAGGGGAAAAAGTAAAGCAGGACTGAAAAGCATTATTGTTCTCCCCTCCTTGCACTGTAATACACAAAGAAGTGATCATTTTCTTCTGTGTGTTTGCTGTGCAGATGAGTGATGGAGTTCATTTGCTTTATACTGGGAGCTTCTGTTTCCAGACTGATGTTTTAGGGCTCAGGTAGAGCATTAGGTCAGATTGGTTAATTTTTGTTGTAGGGGCCAAGAGCTGGATACAACAGGGTCTGGCTGTAATCCTTTTCTGGCTCTTTCTTGGTCACGTAGGACTGGCAAACCCAAATATTTTTATTATTTTGTTTGTGTACTTCCCCTCCCCCTCCTTTAGTGTGTGTAAACAGTGGTTCTCAGAATGATGTCTCAGATGAAAACTTGATTTTTCCAAGAGAAAAAAAGGATAATTTGTTAGGATTCAAACAGCATAATGGAATAATGCTCTGCTCTTCTGGAACAGATTTTAGTACTAAATGTTTTCAGTTATCGCAGGAGAGAAATAATTGCACCATCAGCATGTATGGAATAATACATTCATCCCAGAACATATGATTTTTTTAAAAGTATTGCATTTTTTTTGATTTTGAGCCAATGTATACTTGCAGGGAATTAAGGGGAGGAAATGAGTACAAAGCAGTATGACTGGTCAATAAACACCATGGTGATAAGGTTTCATGTTCTTCTTCCTTGCTTGGCATACTGCATCACTGAACCCTGTATGATAAATTGTACCAGGGAGGACACAGTTTTCATTGTAGTGACAAAAGAACACGTATCCTAAGCAAAGCTGACATTTTGGCAGGGAGAGAGGTGAGGGGAGACATATGCCAATACGTGATGCTGTTTTCAATTAGAGGGAGTTTCCTGCTGTAATCCAAAAATAATAGCCATGAATTTTTTCCAAGTGAAAGGTAAGTCTCAGGAAACAATGCAAGGTCTTTTTCCCCCCCAATTCAGACTACATAAGTCTTTCATGAGCAAATGTTGAAGTGAAACAATGAAAGCCATGGCAACAGCAAGCACTGTTGTTGGTGTAGCTGGTGAAAGTGGGTAACGTGCTCCCAGCATGACTCACCAAACAAACCCAATGAAAGCATCATCCATGCCTGGAGATGTGTACCTGGGTGGGACAGACCCCATCCAGGAGCTGCCTGTATCACCCTGGCAGTGTTCTGTGCTGTACACAATCATGGCAATCTCTCTGTTTTCTGATGAAACTCACTAGCTGAATATTGTTTGCATGAAGCATAACATGACAATTCCCCTTTCCACTGCCTGCCTGCTCCTATCAGTTCATGTGGCCCCAGTGTTTGGGTCAAGGCCATCATAATGGAGTGCCATGCCAAAAAGAAAATGCCCCTTTAATTATTCTGCTTTTATTATCTGGATCAGCCAAAATTGTTTTTCTTTACAAAATAAACTGTTTCTCCTTCTAGATAATTTGCCTTGTTTATTCCACAGCATCTTGCTTTCTTTACTGTTGCTTTTTTTACTTTAACATCGGTAGCAGTAAAGGGAGGGCAGCAGAGGCAACCTCATGCCAGATCCTATCATCAAAGGAGGATGGAGCTGCAAGAAACTGAGTCACACATGGAAACAATGAGAAAGTCTAAGAGGACGCCTAGTGAGCTGAGAACAGATAGTCTCAGGGTGCTTGAGAGGGGCAGAGAGCTTGGTTTGGTACACCCTTGTCCCTAGGGAATGGGTGTGAAGACAACAGCAGCTCCGGCTTGTGCTCCTGGATAAAACAGCCTCTCAAAGAGGGGTGGCATTGCACTCGAGTGTGTCCAGCAAAAAGTTAAGACATTGGCATTTGTTATTTCATATTCCATGGACATCACGTATACTAATTTATACACCAATATATAGCGAGTAAATCCTTCCTCACCCTTTTTCCCTCTTCTTCAGCTCATTTTTGTCCTTATCACCACTTCTTGCACTCTTGTGAGTTGATGGATCTGTTTCTTATGAAGTCCTCTGACCAAATGTATCACCGAGATCAGCATTTCCTTTACACCTAGTTCTGGGAAAACCTGGTCCCAACACCTTTCCACAGGAGATTTGAATTTCATGTGGTGTTTCAGGTAGTGGGAGACATCACTAGACCATGTTGATCTATTTGGGCTTTTTAAAGGTGAGGCTACAGAATAGACCAAGACGTTATCTGTAAGAATAAAGGGTTCTCCAGTTCCTCACACTGGGAGAAAAATCTCAAAAGATCTAACCATTTCCTGGCATTTCCAGTGTTCATGCTGCAGTTATTTTTGTTAAAAGATAAGTCATTCTTGGTAAATAGTTGAGCATATGCATCACTGTCTGGAAATCTGGCTGAAAGTATTACATGATCTCTTCAAGTGAATCCATTCCTTTCTTTCTTTTTTCTACATTTTTTTTTCATTGCTGACCTCCCATCTGCTTTATTAAGTAAAACTGACAGAAGTTTCAGTTTTGTTCACAAGTGAGGTCAAGGTTCCTTGCAGATTCACATGTCTGACAGTGATTTCTGGGAATGCCCCCTTTCTACAAAGTGTGTCTTTTTGTCAGGGAAACAAACTAGAAGTTTTGCTTGGAAAAGGATGATAAATCCCAATGTGGCACACAATGTCATATGAAAAAAGCACGCTTATAAGCTAAAGGTGCAATTAAGTAATTTTTTCTCTGCACCCTTCACCTTTGTTCCATGGCATATGAACTGGTTTAGAAACTTTGCTCCTAATAACGATATTTTAGACACTTCTTTTGGCTGAGTAGCTCTTGATTATGTCCAGGAATTCTCATAAGGAATTATTTTTTTTCTTTAGTCTGTTTTTTTGTGTGAATGTTCATGTCTTTAATGAGTTGTAGGATCCTTCTGCATTTATATATCAGCATCTCAGCCTGGTGTGGAACTGAGATCAATATGGTCCATTTGAGGCAACACAAAGCACCGTGGAGACATCCTGTGGCTGCAGTCCACTTATTTTGTCATGAATACTGGAGGTCTAATGCATTAAGTATTATATTTCACAAGGTTAAATAACCTTCTAAGATAGCCAGCTTTAAAAATTCAAAATATATCAAAGTTGTGCAGTAGAAGGGATAAAAACACAAGCCCATTTATCTTAATTGCTTTGTAATCCATGTGGAATAATGGATTAATAGTTATTGTAGTGTGAAGATACCTGGTTCATCAGATTTTGATTACAAGACCTTGAATTTCAATTGCAATATTACGCCTCAACAAGCACCAGGTCTGAGGCATTCAGAATACTGTTATCTACTTCCCAAATATTCTATTGGAAAAACTCCACATTTATCACAATAAAAACAAAAAATGCATTAAGAAAAAAGAATTGCAGCTGAGCCCTAATATAGTATGTAATTTATTCCTCATTTGTGACGATTACCTAAGAACTGTATTTTCAGGCTTGATATTAGTAATATGAATAGTAGCTTTTTAATAACACCTTTAGGTTGACCTTAGCCTTTCCCTTATGGCTTGTTTATAATCCTGATGTTGAGGCTAGCTGCTCAGCTCTATCTGTTGCATCCTGCACACTGGAAATCTCACAGACACTATCGTAGGAGTGATGTAGCTTTAATAATATTTTTATGTGTGTTCAGTAAGACCTGAGTGGTAAGGCCAGTTGCATTTATTCCCAGACTAAACTGAATGACTCCTGTGTGCCTTCACTGGGCCTGTTTCAATGAAACTCTGTTTGCAAACAAAATCTGTTGGAAACAATGGTCTTTGTACTTTCTCTTATTTGTAGTCTTCATTCCTGGACATGCAGTGGAGGAAGGAGGTTTATGGAGTAATACACCATAACCATGCACACTAGTACACTGGACAGATGTCCCCAAAGATAACTGTAGTCTAAGATGTAAGTAAGTTCTCCCTCTGTGATAGGCACCCAAGGAAATTAGAATAATTTGAAACAGCATATTTTTTTGTATTCTTAGGGGATTTTTAGAGAGACTATTCATTTGTAGTATCAGCAGTTTCTTCTCATCTCATTATCAGACTAGAATCATCTCTGTCCGAGGGTACCTAGACTTACATGTCACAGCAGGGACATATCTTGGAGTGGAAGCCTAACTTTTCACCTGGGGTTCTTCAGGTGCTAGAAAGAAGCAGAAGGAACTGCTGTATATACGTATGTATACTTATGTATGTATTTTGCTTGATAAAAATCAAGCAAAACAGGATTACAGAGGGAAAAAAATAACAATTATAGCATAATTAAAAAATGGTATTTTAAAGGAAAATGAAACTCTGTATTTACTAAATTTACCTTATCTTTACTTACTTGAAGGATGACAACCAAGTCTGTTCATCATGGAGATTTTGGTCTTTTTTTTTTTATGAGAAGGTGCATCTGCTGCTAAAAGGCTATTCCTAATGGCTTCTCCTTGCTTTAATTGGATCCTTTTGTGCTGATTTATATGCCTAGAACTTAAAAATTAACAGGTCTGATGATAGTGAAAATGCACTTTTCTGTTGACTGATACATATGTGGAGAGTAAAGAGATGCATTTTAAAGGCTGTGTTTCTATTACCTTAGTAATTACCAGAATTCTTAGGATAGAAATAATTTGAGGGCTGCTACATCAACAGACCTTAGGACAGTAATCTATGATGTCTATAGACTTCCAGTGACACCTTTACAAGTTTGGCTAAAGTTTATTACCATAAAAAGAAAGAAAAGATAATTTTATTTAAAAGAACTCACCACTAATTTGTGGAAGTCATCTGGAATAAAAGGCGTAGTATAATTAATTTGTCAATTTGGCACACTATTGTTTGATGTTTGGGCGGCTTAGCTCATTATAAGCTGCATAATGTGGCAGAAATTTTGAAAAAATTTGTTAAATTTCTATTTTTGTATGATTCTTAAAATTGAATGTGACTATGATGTCTGTGCAGCTTCTCCTGGTATTTGTAGCCCTTACTTCAGTGACGTATCTCATGTTGACATATCAACATTCTCATAAGGTATATTTCATGCTCTGAGCAGCAGAATCTGGGCTATGGTGGAAACTGATGTAACTTATTTTGTTTCTTCTGACAGTTTAGCCTATTGATTTCCCAAAACTTTTAAAAGAGCAAAATAAGGTCTTGTTGTTGTTGTTGTTGTATCTTAGTTACAAAAATAAAGGGTTTCATTTAAGACACAGAAAGGGTTAGATTGAGTGACACTAGTTTCTCTACCAAAAAGTTGAAAATAAAGACAATGAGGGCTGAAGGGAGGGTATCTCAGTGATGCTTTCCCTTTAGGCAACCACAGTCTCCAACCAGAACTAAACCAGCTAATTGGAATCCTCTCTTTGAAACATTGATCAATTCCCAGATAGTCTAATGAACTGCTAAAGCATAACAGGCTGGAAGAAGTTGTTATTAAAATCTTGCTGTTCCTTAACCAGGAAAAAAAAGAACATTTGAAAATAAAAGACATGTAAACCTCATAAAGAGCATAGTAATTCATATCCTAAAATGTATTACTAGCCTCAATAAGAAATGCTTTAATTGCCATTTGACTTGAAGACCAACAAGAATATGGTTTTACTGTCACATGCCTGCAGAGTGTGTACAATATTAATTAATTTTTGTTGTAGAGTTTGTAACTCCACACTGGAAAAAAATACAACAACCAAAGCTCTTGCTGACTCATTTTATGTTATTTATTTAATTAGTGATTAAATACTCCCTTTCTGTTTCAATCATGCTATAATAATACACAAGTAATTCTAAGGAAAATAAAATTGTTCATTATATTGCAAATAAAATAGAACACCTGGTTTAATGTACAGAATATTCGCATTGAATTTGTTTTTGGGAGTCTTGGTGTCACAGCATATAATTGAGATAGGAAAAAAAATGAGAGATAAGTTAAAGAAAGTGCTTGAACATTTGCATGACAAAATGATTTCTGAAAGTTATAGTTAATACTAACAGTGGTAGGGAAGAACAGGAATACATTGGGGAAACATAAACCTGTGTTGCTATTTGATGAGATGACTGCATGAAAATATGTTCAACTGGGGTATTCAGTGATGGCTACATACATTAATCTCTTGGAAATGAGCTATGCTGAAGAAGAAGTTAAAAGAAGATTACTTAGAAAGAAGTTATTAACCTGACATTTTCCTCTTAAAAGCAGTGCTTGTGGCAACCATGAATCTCTAATAAATTGAGTTGTAGTAATTTATCTGTTTGACAATAGCTAGAAATACATTCCTGTCCGTGAAAAAAAGTTCAGATAGTTTATTTGGGGTTGATATAGTCTGTGTTTACTGAGTAATCACTCAACTAGAATGCTTGCTCAAAACAAAAAACTGACAGGCAGAAATCAAAATGAGTTCATCCTAGGTTAGGTAAGACATGAATGTGCCCCAGCAGAGGCTGAAAAAGATGCTTTGTCTCCATCAGATCAATCCAGGCATGGAAAAAAAAGGAAAATGGATGTGAATCCAAAATTTATCAGAATTTATTTAAAGCTCTAATTTAGGAAGTAACATGATGTTTGCCACTCAGTTTGCAGTCTGCTGCCAATGTTTGAAAGAAGGGCAGTGGAAGAGTATGAAGGACTTATGACCACAGATACATGAACACTGATGGTGAGATCCATGCTGTTATGTACTCAGAGAAAAAAAAAAAATCTGGTTCATAGAATTGCAAAGTGGTTTGGGTTGGAAGGGACCTTAAAGCTTATCTAGTTCCAAGTCCCTACCATGGGGAGTGACACCTTCCACTAGACCAGGTTGCTCCAAGCCCCATCCAACCTGGCCTTGAACACTGCTAAGGGTGGAGCATTGTTATATTTGCAGGGATTAGCTCTTTCCAGACTTGAATTTTGCATTCCTTACTCCCCTTTCCTCACAGTTACAACAGAGAAGTACATTTTTCCCAAACACATCTAGTAGGTACAGGATGAGGACTAAGACAGAGAACTTTATATTTTTGGTCTATTGAAACTCACTTAGAAGCAGAAAGCTCATCTGTGTGGGTATGGGTTGCAGACTGCCCTCACACGACAATGTGAGAGATAGATAGGACTATAAATCAGAGTTTATCCTGACTCTTTTCCCACTGAATGAAAAGAAAACCAGATAAACACACTGCTGCTCCACTTGTCCCCAGGTAACTCAGGAGTATCCTGCCTTAAGGAGATCCTTTATGGGCTGTGCTATGCTTTCTGCTTATGGACCAGACCTATTTTCCCAATAGACATATAGCATGCCTTTCCTGGGCCACACTCAGGCTGCTGGAATGGGATGGGCATGTCTGAATAAGTCTTCTAATACAATTTATTAAAACTAAAGATAGATGCATTGTTCTTTAACAAATGTCACTGACGAAGTTCCTTGGAAATGGAAACTAGCAGTTTTATGAAGTTCTACTTCTAAACAGAAAAAAAATATGCATCAAAATAGCTACCCTAATCCCAGCAGTAATTTTTTTCTTGTCTTTCATGAAAAGCAGAGAAATAGTACACTGTGAAAAAATAAAAATATTTTGTCAACTCCTGGTCTTCAAATTCTATTACAAAAATAAAATCCACATCTTCATCTTGCATGGGAATAACCTTGAGAGTAGCGATGGCTTCACAGAAAAGTCAGTTCTGCCTGCTCTGCTATAGCCTATATAACAGTGTACAATTGCCTGCATTTCTGCATTGATATTACCAAGTTGCAAGCTCATTATAAGACAATAAAGGTTTTGACTCTTATGGAGCCATAACCAGATGGTGTAAGGGTTAGGCTGCAATGGTGCCACAAATATCCAAAGTAGGAATTCAATGCAATGACTGGTTTTGTATGTTTGTTACTCATGCCAATACATTTATACTGCAGAATGTTTCTCTAAGAAAGAGGGAGATGGATGTAAAAGAGTGATGACTGTAACCTGAATGACTATGTGAGCTGCAAATCAATACTGCATGTATTTTACACCAGTTTTCCTTAGGTATGCACAGTACCCCACTTGATCTTAACTGAAAAGCAGTGGAGTTGACTGCTAGCTATCCCCATGGTTTCAAGCACCTCTGACTACTCTCCAGGTTCATTATTGGCTTCTCTGTGTATTCTAGCTCCTCACTGTCTACTCTGGTTTATTCCATATGTCTTAAATTGAAATATGTCATGGTAAGGAGGAAGTCTGTAATCCCTCTCAAGTTTCTGTTGAATACTGCTTGAATCTATGTGCTGCCTGTTGCTTTATACTACCCTCCGCAATAAAGTCTGTATTGAAATGGTCTCAAATATCAGCTGCTTCTTTTTTTCAACCTTTGCTTTTTCTTCTGATAATCAACCTTTTGGTATCAAAAGTTTTAAACTCACACTCTGGCTTCCATATAAAATGGAAAGAGACGAGAAACACTGTGAAATGTTTATAGCTAAGTCTGTGTTTACCATAGTGCTAACATCAGTGTTGCAATTACCTAACTGTGATCTCAGCTGCAAATGTGAAATAGTGCAGCTACCCTGCTACCCTGCTCTAGCCATTACAGATTGACTCCAGGGATTAACAACAGGACAAGGACTGCGACATCTCTACTGTCTACAAGGAATGAGACATCCCAACTGTTTCTGGACTGCATGACTTCGTTGTTATGCTGGTAGGAAAATACTCCTTTCTGTACTCCCTTACTTGAAAAAAAAAACAAAACCAAAACATTGCTCCCTACATTACTGCAAAGCTGAATCAACTGATCTGTTTTTAAAACTAGATTTAAAAACCATTCTTGCTAATATATTAAGCTATTGGATGCCCTTTTAAATGGGCACATAACAATGTATTTTTCCATCTTGGATAGGATCTGTAGGGAACACTCAGATTTCTCTTTCTTTGATTTCTTTTTTTTTTTTCGTATTTTTTTTTAAAGGAAAAAAGGCCTAAAGCTCTTATATTTAAAAAAAAAAAAAATGCTTGTGGGACTGCACTCCTCTATTTGCATTCTTATTTATTCAGGTTGGGTGTCCAGCCTGACAGCTGGCAAGGGCAAAATGCAAGACACAGCACTTTCTCAGGGACTGGTGCACAAATATGGAATGAATCAAGCGCCTTAGTAAGACCAAACACTTTCCTGGTCAGAGCCATAAGTTTGATTTTGCTTGTTCTAACAGAAACACTGCATCTCACACACTACTCCCTGAGGGCAGAATGAGGAAAATTAGAACAGAAGAGATGCTGCTCCTGTTGTTTAAAGCGTACTGACACTTGTTTTGGTGCCCTAATAATGAAAGCAGGAAGGCAATGTATTTAAAATAGACTAGAACAGAAATCACAAGTATAGCTGTTCAAACTACCCAACAATAGAATATAAAATGTATTTAAACATTAAATGCAGATGATAACTATCTTTATCCATCATCTCACTGAAGCTTACACTAAACTAGGCTTTATTGTAATAAGTTTCTGAATTTGCCTAAACAGATTGTTAGTATAGATTGTGATTTTGCCTAGGAATATCTTTAATTTTCTTCTGAGTTATTTTTTCTCTCCTATGTATTTACAAATTTTGTTTCCTTTTTGGGGGTGAATTCTACACTATTGGAATCTACTATCATCATACTTTTTTACTTTTTGTCCTGAAATACTTAAAAAACATACCAATAATAAAGACAAGAATCAAAGTCATGGGTTGGTGGGAAAGGTCTTTTAATCTGGCATTGAATTCAGATGGTCGTGACACTTCTCTTGGCACTCCAAGTTACATCTAGTTTAAATGCAGCACACATGCAGAAGCAATGAATGAAAGACTGGTTTAAACAAATTCATAAAAAGCAAATGACTTTGGGGGAAAGCAGGAAACCGCTCAGTAACTTACCATGCATCATAAGAGATAAAACCAGATAAAATCTTCCTGCCATTGTTATTATGGTCTTTATGTTTTTGGGGTTTATTCGTCACTACAATAAATCATAAATCATAAATGATGATCAGTTTATAAAGATTTAGAAGTAGGTCAAACATACAAAAAATGGAAACCACAGTCTGATGCATACTAGTGAGTATGGGTACTTGTTTAGTGATTCATAGCTCACTTATCAACCCTGATCTGTTTCCTGATCCTTGAATCAGTCTCTACTTTCTATGTTTCTTTTCAGTATATGTGGAAAACTGGGGAGAAACACACATGCAACTGCAGTCACACCTAAAACTTGGTGTCACAGATTATTTAACTGGATGTTGAGATGGTTTTGTCAGCATGCTGTAGTTAAGTTCTGCTCATCAGGGAAGGAAAATTTTGGAATTAGTGGTCTTTTTCAATGAAAATTGGAAATTTTAAACAACAGGGGAAAAATGGCTGTATAAGGTCAGATGAAAAGTCCTTCTGTTGTAGGACCCAGTCTCTGAGTTTAGCCAGTAAGTGAAGAAAAGTTTTAAAGAAAGCATATGAGAATTTTGCGAGTACTTGGTAACCAAATGATAGGTTCTTCTTGATTTCCTGTTGTTTTTCTCCCAAACTCTGCCATTCCATTTGCCTTCTGATTCCTTACAGAAATTGGATTGTTTTCCTGTAAAAAGCATCCTGAGAGATCTCATAACCAATTCCTTTCTTCCTGTCAACAATGTACATTACTTCATAGTCATTCAAATGGAATTCCTCTGCTTTTTCATCACCCAGTTTCTCAGTATCTTCAGAATCATATGTAACTTCTTTGAGGCTAAGTTCAATTAGCTTGACTCCTTTGGTACCAGTTGGCAACTGTTTTATTCAACACTTTCCCTTTCTCCACATTAGTTATGGACAATAGTAATAAATACATGAAACACATCTATTTTGTGTAATGTGCATCTATTAATTAATGTTAATAACTTAATCCTTTACTTTACAAATAATTAATAGTTATCAAAAGGAGAACCATAACTGGAAAAGATTGAATTCTCTATAACAAATATCAGCAGTCTATACAAATTGTTTCCTGAAAAGTGTGTATAACCTAATATTCTTTTCTTATGTTTGAAGCAGGGATACTTTATCAAAGTGCTATGTACCATTTTAATATATACCAGGGGTGGCATTTAGAAAATCCTTTTTTCATAGGGTTTTACAACTGGCTGTAGCTTTCTGTGAATCAGTTATTTTGATAAATATACACATATATCAGTATAAGTGATAACTGATCCACTGTTCATAAGAATGGTTCTTGAAATCCTCTTTCCAAGAACATATGGAGGAAATTGCTTTTGATATGGTGACAGAACAAGAAAAAAAAGAAACTCAATTACTCTGTCATGCCACTGTTCATTTGTATGGCAAAACCTTGCATAAGTGTGTTATTGAATGACTGATTTAATTCCACGTTTGTGAATTTTTTCTCAAGAGGTTGGCTGCAGATAACCCTTGAAAAAGTACAGTTTAATAGTGAAGGAGTAATGAAACCTGGTGTACACTGCAAAGGCTTTTCTGCACCTTCTAAAATCAGATTCTAAATTTTACTGTCTAAGTGAGGAAAAGGGATGGGAAAAGGGAACAATTAATTCTCTTATCCTCCAGAATTCCTACTGGTTTTGAAAGTAGGAATGTGAGTATATCCCTTCGTTATTATTGCCACACTATTGCAGTAAGCAGTGACAGTATATCCTCTTCACTAAACAAGGGAAGAACAAAGGAAGCACTCACAAGTGAAAACCAATGACTGTTAGGTATTATCATATGCTTCACAAATGAGAAAATTTAGTGCTCTTTTCTGATGTAACCAAAAAATTTTGTGCATTTTTCTCAGTTACTCTTGCTATTAATAATAAATGTTGTTATAAGCAATAAGTATTTAATACTATAAAATGTAATGAATATCTAGTTTATTTTAATACTATTGTTGCTATTTATTTTAGTACTGTTGAGTCTACTCAGGGAGACTAGACTCCAAAGCAAAAAGTAGGATGTGGAAAGAGATATAGGAATATGTAAGGCAGAACAGGAGATAAGATTTAGTTGAGCAAGTTCATAATTGTTTAACAAATAAATCATAAGGCACCAAAACAATTTGGGTTATACAGGCTGGAAAACTCGAGGTTGTTACAGTCTTATGTCCACATACTTGTGCACAGGGAACAGCAGCTCTGCAAAATGATGCTAATAAACTGAAGACTGTGGAGAAGAAATAGTGTCCCATCCACCAGGGAAAGGCATAGCACTGTAGCCTGAGCATTGTCAAGATCTAGTGCACTGCTGCTAAGTAGTACTGATGGATTTTATTAGTTTACAGTATCTAGCTGTGTTTTTATGGTTTGTGAAATTGAATGAATAGTACTTAAACTGCACTTTAACATAACAAGAAATTCCTGTTCTTTTAGTTTGCTTTCCAGGAAAAATTTCTCAGATGTTTCCCAGTAAGAAGTTTTGTTTGTTTTCTGTGGGCTACATCCCAGTTTCTTGGACAGTACTTCTTGCTGTTGCTATAGAAAAAGAGTAATAAATGGAATCATTCACATTATTGTTACTGATGGACAACAGCCAAAACCTCCAGAGGTCTGCATCAGCTCAGACAAGCTGATAAATCTGTACTTTCTAATCTTCAGGAGTCTCCTTTGAGCATCTTTTCAACAATCCCCTTCACTGTAGGCTTCTAGCAAGGAGCATTCAGTGTTGGTTTGTTTTTGTGTTCTTTGCCTCACTGCCCTGAACTTGTTTTCACTCTTTAGCAGAAAGATTTGGGTTTCAGTTATGGGATACTGATGCAAAGTAGCTCTGTTTCAGATTCATGAATCTCAATATTTGTGCAGTTACAAGATCATTGTATACCCTTAAGGTTACAATACGTGACAATGGAAAAGGTAACTACAAAACAATGATGAAAACCTGTCTTTGCTTGCTTAAAGCAGTTACTTGGAAAAACATGGGAAAAGCTGACTTCTTGTGTTCAGCTTACCAAGGAAGTGTCGCATAGTAAACTACTCAGTTGAGTGGCCAAGTGTCATGTTGAGCACATATGGAAGTTACACATTATTATATTTAAATATTTTTAAATATCACACATTATTAATGTCTTTAAATGCATTATTAGCTAGTTCTAACCAGTTATTTTTCTGGTTACTTTTTTTATCCTCTTATGCATTCTTAAGAGTTTCAACAAGTTAAATCACTTTTCCTCAGAGTTCTGTAGACACTTCTTTAACCAGCATTGTGTGACTTCGAACAGAAAGCTTTCTGATTTGATATTTCTGACTGAAATCTCTAAACCTATCCCAAAGACAATCCTAGCAGCCTCATTCCAGAGTCTGACAGAGGCAAAAGAAGCTGAGATGCAGACAGACCCTTCACTTGCCATGATACTTATAGAGCTTTGGATTTTACTGAGGATGCAAACCTTCCACTTATTTATGTATTCAGTAGATTTCAGAGCACCACCCCCTGATTTTAGGAAGAAATTTCTTGTGGATGTCAGAAATTTTAACTCATACCATTGCTTCATTTGGAAGTCATAACACACTGTAACTATTAATAATTACCACTCAGATTCCTGACTATATTTTTGTCATTGGAATGTTGGACCTGGAAATAGCAACACAGGCACACAGGCATACATGTTAGGATCCCAAAGAGAACATTTTCATATGAAAGCAATATCAATAACACTTGAAGTGGTAGTTTAGATGATGAAGTGAATAACTGACAGACTGCTACTGAATATTCTAGTTCGTAGGTTATGAGATTTGTTGTCACTCTTATTTTTTCTTCTTCCTGCAGTGAAGAACCTAAAAATCTGAACTAAATCAAATAGTTAATATCTCATCAAAAATCTACTTTCCCACTTCACTTCTTTGCTAAACCCTTTATCAGCAGAAAGTTTTTGACATTTAAAATGCATACTCTATCAAGTCTAGATATTTGATAAATACACCTCTCAAAAAACAAACAAAAAAAAAAGAAAAACCAAAACAAAAAAAACAAACAACCCAAAGCAGATTAGAAGCTCTTTTACTCTTTAAAATATCTCTGTAAAATAAAACGCTTATCAAAACATTTCTGTTTTCATCCATGGATTAATACATAATTAATGTCCAAAATAATCTACATTTTCAGGAAAAAAAGAAAAAAAAGGGACTGTTTTTCATACAGACTTTTCCCTGCAATGTGTTCTTCCTTTTCTTGTTGGAAAAAATTTGACATTTACTAGTACTTAATAAGGCACAGAGCAGATACACTGACTTATTCAGCATTGCCCTCCAAGACATACACTTTCAAGTCACTGGCTAAAGTGAAAACAAAAAAAAGTGTAAATTCTCTGTTCCAGAAAAGTTCAATAGCTTTGCAAACCACCAGAATGCAATTTCAGGCTTGCACATAACCTAAGAAACAGGTAGCCAATGGAAGGTGTCCTTGCCCATGGCACAGGGTTGGAACTAGATTAGCTTTAAGATCCCTTCCAAGCCAAACCATTCTGTGATGCTATGAATACTTCTATTATTAATCTATTGTCTCCTTTCGGAAACCATTTAAATAAGTATGTTTACTGGCAATCCGCCTTGTGCACAGCATAGCATTTGTTTGAAAACAAGTCTTTTGCCATTAAAAGCTAACCCGCTATGGCTGGTTTTGCTCCACTGGGACACTTATCCTGTGACACCTCACATTGTGTGCAATGGGAAGCAGTGCCAACCTCAGCTCCTCTCCTCACAGGGCTAGGAAGGATCCATGGAGATCTGCAAGATCTAGTGGCACATCAGCCTGAGCTTGTGCTTCACTGAATCACCTTGCAGAATAACAGCTAGGCTTTTTATTTTGCATTTTCAGAGCAGCAGAGTGTCAGTTTCCCCCCTCTCACTGCAGAAATTCACTTCTATAATTTAACCCTATATGTGAGCACACTCATTAAAGGCTTGACCTCAGGGCAGTTGAAGCTTATTGGTGCTGCATGTTTTTATACAAAGGAGACTCCCTGGCCCCAGGACAAGACACCCGTGCATGCAGGTGCCATGCTCCACATCTGCACATGAGGAGTCATGGCTCTTTCAGCACCTCATCATCACTGCACTCTTGCACACACTGCATAACAATGTGTTCCTCATGGGGGCTTGAGCAGCTGGTGGAGTTGAAATCTTAACAAAGATCATCTTGCATTGCTTTAAAAATGCAGGAGGAGAAGCAGAGAACACCTAATGTACTCTCTGAAATGTCTTTCTCACCACTGCAATCTCTTGAGCTGTCACATCCTATTTTGGTGATGTGTTGGGGAGAAGCAACTAATTAGGCACAGCCATAGGCTGGATTGAGTTTATTAGTCATAGGTTTGTACAAACCTTCCTGGAGGCAGCTGCTTATTGTTTTGGGGTGCTCTCACTTGGCTTTTTTAATGTGGGAAAAGCAGGAGACAGAGGGCAGACTCTCATCATATTGTTTTTCCGGGTACACTTTAATTGCAAGCACTCCTGAGCTCAGAAGCAGAGTCTAGGAACTGGAAATTTTAGCTGGACTGGCAGAAAGACACATGGCCACATTCTGGCACCTTGTCTGTACATATGTGCTGGAGAAACACATACCTTTGAAGATGAACTCCATGTGCTATTTTAGAATGTTTATACATGAAAAAAGTTTCAACACTGGCTTTGGTACCTCTCAAATAAATGAGACAAGAAAGTAAAACACTACTGTTTCACAAGCTAACTAATCTGATCCTGATTGTAGGCACTGCAATATATTTATAATACTTCTCAACATATGGTGTCTAGAGGAAACACTACCTTCTTTCAACAGTCTAGCAAATGTGCTTTGAGATAGTCTAATGACAGGAATGATTCAAGGGGTTTCACTGGTTTGCTCTGGCACATGGATAATCTGGACACAAGTGCTCTTAAATGGCATTTTAAAAACTTTCCATGAGATAATGGTGGTTCTTATGGGATTTACTTCAAAGCAAAACAGATATCTTGATCCTCTCTTACACATCTAAAAGCACTACACCTTTGAGTCAGACATTATACTCTTCATGCATTAGAGTTAGGTGGAATAATTTATCTTTCTAATGAAAAGGAATTACAGTAAATTATTGTAAAGGTTTTGAACAAATACATTGTGGTTGTTTCTAAATAGGTGCAATATTTCCTTTTATTGATCTCTCATGTGTTTGCTGCTGTGGGAAGTGACAGAGTATCCTTACATGAGAACAATCATCAGACATAGCTGGTTAAATACCACTGCCATCTGAATCAGCTGAGTTCATACAAAGGCATTTTGGCCAGTAGATTCCAACAGCTGGCCACATTATAATTAGAACTTATTAGCACTGTTGGTGGTGTATTGTCTATTTTTATGCCCTCGGTTTTCTTTTTGGAATGTCTGAAAGGTGTTAGTATGTTATACTGCTCCGTTACAGCCTCATGAAGGTGAGGTGCTGATGGATCATAAGCTGGATGCCAGTCTTATAATAGGAATCTGTCCTGGGTTCAGCAGTTGCAGTCAGTTTTTCTTCTCATTAGTAGCTGGTGTTTTGACTTAACCCGGGAACAAGGCTGATAAGGCCGATGTTTTTGGTTGTTGCTGAGCGATGTTTGCCCTGACCAAGGACTTTGTGAGCCTCATGCCCTGCCNAGTTTTTCTTCTCATTAGTAGCTGGTGTTTTGACTTAACCCGGGAACAAGACTGATAAGGCCGATCATATGGTTTGGGATGCCTAAGGCCACTGCTTGGAAAAATAGACAGAGATGAGATGATCATGGACCATTTGGGATAGAAAAGGTAAGGAAAAGAAATATTTTAATCCTGCTACTTGCTTGGCAATCTGCAGCAGACTTCCATTTGATTACACATTTGGACTACTGCAAGGCACATACTGTTTTGGTATATTTGGCTCTCAGTAGAGCTCCATTGATGATCTAATGTGTAAAGTGTTGGTTTATTAACTCATACGCTCCACATTTTCACCAAACCCAACATAAACTGGGAATGGCAAAGGTGGGATTTGAGCTCCTGCGAAGCTGAGCTCATCTGCAGACGTAACAGAGACACACAGCATCAGCCAAGAAAGCCAGATATGTTGTACTTTGGAAAAGCACAGCGGGTGCCTGGCAGAAGAGACTTGGAATCATCTCTATTGGTGTGTTCTTTGAAAACAGTGTAAAGAAGAAGGGTGAAGATGGAAACTGCCATTTTAGGAGTTACACGGAAAAGACAAGGTACAAGTTAGTCCTGGGGAGATTTCAACTGGACACAAAAGGAAAATTTTTCATTATAAGAATAACCAGCCATTGGAATAATCTCCCCAGGGTGGACTCCCCAACGTTGAACACTGTTAAGATTCAGCTGGACAGGGTGCTGAGATATCTAATCTGGTCAAGCTTTACCAAGAAAGGTTGGACCAGAAGAGCTATCCCTTCCAGCTTGGGATTCTAGGTTGCAAGGATCTATGTCTTTCTTTTAGAGTTGCAGCAAAAGTTGATATAGCTTGTGAGCAAGAAGGAAGATGAATCTAGATTTTTCCCTATTTAGTTAAAAGATCTTTGGGAAGTGCCTTGGGAGTTTCTCAGCCTGAATCCCAAATTATTTGCTGTAGCACAGAGCATACATGGAACACAACTACTAAAAAGCATTGAACAGTCACAAGTCTTTTGGTTACCAAGTCCAGTGCTCTGATATCACAGGCTTTGTGTCATGCCATGGTTCACAGGAACTCACAAGTATATGGAGCCTAGGATGTACTAGAAAAGGGATAAGTAAGGAAAAAATTAAACATGCAAAAAAAGGAAGCTTTTATAATCAGAAAGTTATGCTGAAGCTGAGATACTATACTCCATATGTCAAAAGTGATTGCAAAGATCATAACAACAAAACACAAATGCAATGTTAAAAGAATCAGCACTGTTCATCAAATAATTTTGAAGGATACTACTGCAGCATCACGAGGGGGGTTTCTTTAAGAAGTCAAAGTTCAATATGCAGTCTGTCTTTCCATGTTTCTGTGTTGCCAAGATACTAGAGGAAAAGTGCCTGCTATTGTTTCTTAACATCAGTCATTAAATACAGTGCATGGATTTTTTCTTTCTCTGAAGATAAAATTCACTTATTACAAAGGAAATACTGCTTTGAAACTCAGATGAGATAAGATGCAAATAAATGGCTGCTGAGACACAGAATGCACTATTTTTTCCCTTTCCTATTTGTTGTTGTATTTATTAATAAAGCAAACAAATCCATCAAATCCAAAACAAAGTTAATTAGTTTTCAGAGAACAAACTAATTGAAAGACATTGACCACTTGTGCTTCCTTCCCCCAGCTCCCTCTTGGACAGAAATACAGCATGTGGTAGATCCTTTATCACCACAGTTAATTGTTTATACTAGAAAGTCAACCTTCCTTGCTGGCATGGATAATTTTGCCAAGTGGAATTATTAGGTCTGGTCTTCTGCCAGATTTTACTCCCAGACTTCATTATTTAGCTGTTTCTTTGTATAGGGCTAGGTTGTCATTGAAGTTGGCAGGAATTACTATGCTACTTTTGTGCATACATTCACCAGAGTTGTGGGAATAAAATGAAGGATCTTGCATACACACAGAGATATTACAATAAGAGGCTCATTTCCTCTTCCAATAAGTTAACAGCATGTGAAAAGACAAGCATGGAAAACCATGTGTGAAGAGCACAAAGAACTCAGAACTCATTTTAAGAAAATGTGGATTTTGCATTAATTTTCTTAACTGCCTACAAATACTTCCTGACAAGGTAGCTCTCTGTCAATTGAAACGTTGCTGCTGGACTGGTTCCTCTTGACTACACACTACAACGCTCACAGACAGACAAAACAGTTTCTTGCTGTCTCAATTGCATAAAACAAGCTGCCTTTTGAAGAACGCAGCACACAGTCAAACATTATCCTGGTAATATTGATGCACTGCAGAAATCTGTATTATATCCCTAAATAAATCTGCCATATTCAGCCATGCTCTGTTTTGTGGTCTTCACTGTAAAGGTTATGCAAGCCCTGAGGGGCACTCAGCTTATCACAATATTGGGTAAATGAAGGCTGCTATAATCTCAGAGGAATCCATTGTTATAAATTGACAGAAAGGATGAAAATCCTGATAGAAGGAACACATCAGTCATCAGATTGAGCAAACGACTGCTCATTAAGAACACAAAGACAGACCTACCAGATGCACTGTGGAGGATATACAGACTACAGCAGCAGCATGGTTCCTCCTTCCTTTGCCAGATTTCACTGGCATTTCAGAAATTTGGAGTACAAAGGTCCACTTGAAAAAAAGGAAGAGAGGAATAATCCTTTCTGCACTCCCTGCATCCTTACATCATTATCTTCTCTTTTATTTTCTCATTACTCTTCTTCAAACAACCCTCACAAACCAAAATCTTCCATTGCCCAATGGAAGCTTCCGTAAAATCAGTCCTGTCAGCTGAGACTATGTCCCACAGCCTCTGCTGATGCTGAGCTTCTCTTCTTGGGCTTTCAAAGCTTATTGTGGTCTTCATGATTCTGACGAGGTTATTTCAGTGACATGAGGAAAATGATATCTTTAAATTTAATTCTATTTCTCCAGGAAATAAGGGGGCCATTTTAAGCACTTTCTTGTACTAGAATTTCTAAATATCAAAGGAATATTTTTATTCTTTGTAGGATCTAGAAGGAATGGCTGAGAAAGACTGGCGGGGATTGAATGCAACAATGGGAGCCAGGAATTCTTGTGCTCTCCGTCTGGCTCTGATCTCTGGGGTCTTTAGTGCATGATTTGATTCTCATCCTTCAGTGCCCCTCCTTTTAAAATAGCTATTTTGAATTTAAGTAAAAGCCATGCAAGGTAAATCATTAGCTGATGAGGAACAATTCATTAGCACATTCTTGGAAGGTGGCAATATAGTCACATTGCAGGACAGCTGATTTACCTTGCCACAAGAAAGGCTGTTACAGATTATAACTTCTGCATTTTGCCTGCCAGGATTGCAAGCCTTTGTGTCCAAGAAGAGCTGCGTTGTGATATGAGGATTGGTAAGAGAAGCTCAAGAACTTGTACAAACATTAAGGCTTCATAAGTATAACAGAAAAATAAAGAAGCAAGTTACTACTGCTGAATCCCCTTTTGTGAATGGCTAAAGCAACTCAGAAGAGAAACAATTGGAGGCTGAATATTTCCTCAGACATCATTGTTTGAGGTCATTTGCAGTGGGGGAAAAGCCAATCTTTTATGAATGCTGACTCTGTGTAAACTCAGTAGGTGCTCTGGGACAAATATTTAAATTGTAAACAAGGATTTTGACCACAAAACAAACATTTGAAAAATACATGGTAACTTATGACAGACTGTGTTTTCCTACAGCATAATGTGACATTGTAGTTTGAGCCCTTGGGACTGTGGAGCAACTCAACCTCAGGTTGAATGGAAAGGGAAGGAGTTGAAAGGTGAAAGACAGTAATTTCAGAGATCTTATGTAGGCAGAAAACTGAACTGTGACTTTTCCATTTCTTCAAACCACTACTTATCCTTGAAGAAATTGGCCCTCCACAGTCTTGCCTCACAGCCGCCTGTCCCCCTCACCCATTCAGTGAGCTATAAACATTATTATGCACCATTGTTCACTTTTAACTGAATGCTCCTTCTGCAAGAGTTAATTTTAAAAAGATTTTTAAGATGTCCCTTCCCCTTGCCTCATCTAATCTTCTCATAACACCTCTTTTCCTTTTTTTCTTTTGCTTCCTAAGTCTAAGCTCAGAAAATTCTGAGTTTCCCAATACCAGTTTTTCTTCCCTTTCCTTTCCTTTCCTTTCCTTTCCTTTCCTTTCCTTTCCTTTCCTTTCCTTTCCTTTCCTTTCCTTTCCTTTCCTTTCCTTTCCTTTCCTTTCCTTTCCTTTCCTTTCCTTTCCTTTCCTTTCCTTTCCTTTCCTTTCCTTTCCATCACACTTCAGAACCTTTATACCTTACCTCTGCCATTGTAAAATATTCCCAGCTGTTTAGGACCAGACAGGAACAAGGCAGAAAAGGACCATGTCACGTAGATCATCCTCATTTTGCCTGCAAAGGGGAGCAAGAGCAGAGAGGTTCAGTATGTTCCAAAAGATGAACAATTTGAGAGGCACGAAGGCAGACACCATATCTTATCTTTGCAAGTCTTATTAAGGACCATTACTTGTGGATGGAGGCAGGAGCCTGAAGACAGCTCCTGTTCCTCATGTCTTGCCACCAGGTGGCAGCCACTATTGGTGGAGGAGAAGGTGATTTCCTCTCTCCTTTGCCGTTAATCTCTTCTGGAAGTTGTGGTTATAGCTTGCTGTTGTTGCTGTTGCTATCTTTGGTGAACTCAGGAAAAATGTCAACTGTTTCTTCAATGAGCTTTCATACCATCAAAGGAGCCTGGGAATCTGGCCCCAGTTGTGGACTGGAAGAGGCTGTGCTCAACAACTTTGCCACTCCCAGGTTTTTTTCTCCCTTTTAGAAGAGGGAGGTATCAAGTAACTTTCCATTTTAAACCATCAGGAAAATTACATATCCTCTTCTTCTATCATATGACCTTGAAAATCATAGGGCAGGGAGGCCTCAGGAACTGCACTTGTGGCTGTTTAAATGTAATTATTCCCTGCCGGATTCAATGGTGCTGCCACAGATTTGGAGTTGTTGGATTTGGCACACAGCATCTCTGTGCCCCAACAGACCTGTAACATAAGACCCTGAAGAAAAAGCCCTTAGGGCACTAAATTCCAGTTTGGGTGAAGTTGTCTTGGAGCACAGCCAGGCAAACAAAGGCACACACCCAGGACAAAGCAAATTTGAATTTGAAACACTTCAGTATTTCTGTGTGTCCACATTTAGGCAAGCCAGGGCCTTTTTTTGATGCTTGCTCCAAGGAAACTCCTAGTAACTTCAGCTTCACTCCTACAAAGAACTTTGCAAGGTTGGGAATCTATTATGTTGGGAAATCTCAGCTTGCAGTTTGTCTCTTCTGTCATGGAAATAACAGTTATATACATCACGTTGTCATAGAATCATAGAATAGTTAGGGTTGGAAAGGACCGTAAGATATTCTATTACTCATGCTAAAAGGATGCTTTCCAGTAATTTCTTAGTTTGTTTTTCGCACATTGTCTCACTAGGATGTATTCCCTGAGCCTAAGAAGCAGAAAAAGATGTATAGTTATTATGTCTTCATTGGAAACAAAAGGACACACCTCTGTTTCAAGACTATGACAGATATGGCTGTGGTCCTACTACAGTTCATTCCACTAACTTTCTGAGTAAGATTTTTTGAATTATCACATTCGTATATTTCTATGCAACTGAAAAATCATGTATCACATTCAGCAACATCATAATGTTATAACTCATTGAAGCAATCAAATGACTCTGTAAAAAGGTTCAGGGCCTCATTCTCGGGCTCTTAAAATGTAGTGACACTCTCTGTCCTTACAGATGGCTCCAATACTCTGCAGAAGCAACTCACTATTTTTTTTCCTAAGACTAATGAGTTGAAATTTTTCTCTTCTGCTGAGGAAATCATACCATACCCAAAACTTGTTTAGGCAAGCCATAGAAAAATGAGGTTTGAACTGCAGACAGAATAAATAGAACAAAAGTAAGATGACAGACAATCCATTTCAGTGGATTTCCCATGGTATTTGTTTACCTTTTTCTAGTTATATGCTCTTACTGGTTTAAATATTCATGGATGCGAAGGGAAGCACTTATTGCTGAGGCCTAAGTCAAATGTACTGTGTGATACAGAAGGCTTGAGATTTGGCTCTGTGCTTATGTTTGACAATGTCAGGCCATTTACTCAGTTAAATTCAGATCTGGGGTTAAAAACCATTTAATTGTTCATCTTGCTTTTTGTACACTTTCCTTGGCTTGGATTTCCTATAGAAGATACAGAGACAAGTCCTAAATGTTCTTCTTTTTCTTAGGCTGTCCCATCATTTCCTTCTTTATCCATGCAATAAAAAAAGGGCTAACTTAAATGTCTGAGCTTTTATATTTTTGTTACACATTTCTTGCCAGGGGTAGGATGCAGCATTTTATACATATTCACAAGCCAACACATGAGCTGCAGGTATCCTAGTGGTACTGAAACAGAGGCCCAAGATCTAGTAATGTAACAACCATTATCTAAAGCAAAACTAAGCTCAGTTTGGCACAAAAATTAGCTTGAGAAAATTTCACAGTTTAGTAAGCTTGGGAGACTGAATGTTTCTTGCAGAATTATAGAATTTTTACTAATGTTTACTTCAAATTCCACTTTTACCAAAGATGGGTACCTTTCAAGTATATGACCTTGAAGTTTTGGAACTGCCGATGGGTTTGTCAAATGAACACTAATGTTATGTGGGTGAGGGGACTCTTTTTTCCTCATTTTTAAGATCAACACAGAATTTCTGAAAGATTATTTTCTTTTTCCTAATTAATTGATTTTTTGAAAAATATAAATATGCATGTCACCTAAAAGGAGATGAATGAAGGTATGTGTATCTAAAGCTATCACAACAATAGAACAGGAGACTGATATAGCAACTCAGATAGATTGTTTTATTCAGAATTTTAATTCCATAGGGTGCTTCACTGTCTTCTGTTGTGGCTCATTGACACAAATGTCTCTCTAATGATAGCTCTTCAGGCATCATCCTGCTTCTAAAATTTACTTCAACAATTCAACCTGAAAATCAGCTTGGCTGCAAAATCTTTATAGAACATATCTTTTATACTTCCTTACTCAAAAGAAGTTCTTTCTGAAATATTTGTTCCCTCTAGGATAATATTGTGGTCTGCACAGCAAGCAGGATTTCAGGGTATGAACAGCTTCATAGCTGTTAGTCTTCATAGCTCTTCTATTTGAATACTATGATATGTGTGTGCATTTAGGGCTTACCGTTCTCTCCTGAAATTTCCATTTCCTTCTTTCCTGCCTTCCTCCCCTCCTTCCTTCCTCCTTTCCTTCCTTTTTTTGTTCTTTTTCTTTTTCTTTTTTTCTTGTTCTCTTTTTCTTTTTCTTTTCCTTTCCTTTTCCTTTTCCTTTTGCTTTTCCTTATCCTTTTCCCTTCCCTTTTATATTTGCCTTTTCTTCTTTTCTTTTTCTTTTTCTCTTTCTTTTTCCTTTTTCTTTTATTTTTATTTTTCCCTTTCTATTTCTATTTCTTTTCCCTTTTCAGATTTCCTTTCACCTTTTCTAACCCCTCTTTCTCCTTTCTCTCATGTTTTTGCTCTTTCTCTTTTTCATTTACACATTAAAATGAATAAAAGGTCACAGAAAAGAAAAAAAAATTCAAAGCACACTTATCCCTCCCCGCTCTCTCCCAAATTACAGTACAACATAGTTGAAACTTGAATCTGGTTAAGGATAATATATAAAACTTACAAGTCTAATAAGAAACAGATTTTGTGGGCTTTGTACTTAACAATGACTAGGAAATTGAATGTAAGAAATATTTAAGCATCACATGAAGATTTCAAAAGCAATGTTAACTTGCCCACATGTAAAAACTGTTGTATGATATACTCTGATACATGTTCTATTTATTTGTCACAATTAATGTTGAACATGAGTTCACGTATGAAAGCACAATATCTTTACTAACTACACCTATATTATACACCCTGACTATTATTTTCATAGATTCCAGTTGGCTACTAATCATAATCTAAAAAGCATTAAGAGATAGATTATCTATTTCTAATGTAGTAAATGTAGACAAGAAATGCATGAGGTTGAAGCAAGACCAAGTGAATTACAGTGTGAGAACACTAACTTTTTAATTTTCTTCTTAATTTAGAACATATGTTGTCTTCTGAGATTTAACACATGCTCTTACTTTCATGTTTACATGATTTTTTGTTTTTACCAGTAGCACAGGAAAACAGTTCTGGTATAGAACAAAAAGAAAGGAATCAGGTGACTAAACAGATACACTCTGAATCTGGAAGATCAAGGTAAGTTTGTTGTCCATACAAGTCTGCACAACAGAAAGCCAGGTAGATGAGCAACTGCCAGCTTTATGAATAATGATTTTTTCAAGATCAGACAGCAATATGCTATTCAGATATATTTTGCAATTAGCCATACCAGTAAAAAGCTAGGATTGCATCTTTCATGTGTATATGCAAAACAAATGTATCTTAGTCAACTTTTTCACTCGAACAGAAAACTAAAGGTATAAAATAGAGAATGATGTTTATATGCCATACTGTGGTAAGCTATGAATTCACTGCATCTCCCTTTCAGAATATGTGAGAATAACCAAACATCATCCAAGCATTGCTTTCCTCATACCCTAGAACTTAGAGTGATCTACTTTTACTGTGATCAGCATCTGATGACATTTTGATCACCAAACTTCCAACAAGAACTTTGTCTTCTACAAGTCTTTCCTCCTTCCCCTCAGTTGTACAGTCTTGGTTGCAACACCCTCACGGTTAAGGGGCAGATGAGAAGGAGCTTATTCAAGCCCACTTCCATCTCTGCTGTGTTGCAAAAGTGAAGCAGATATAATTAAGCTTTCATTACTCTGTGGAGAGAAAGCAGAAGATGTTCTGCTCCTGGAAGGGAAAATGAGACCCTCTGAAAGGCTGAAGAGGATCAAAGCAGCACTTATCACTGTCATCCAAACTGGAAATCCCCAGCCTAGGCAGTATATACTCAGTCACTGTTTTTATGACTGCAGCAACATGAGGACAGCTGCAAAGCCCTTAAAGACAGACCATAAGAATAAGGTGATATTAGGAAAACCAAGCAGAGAATGTCTGATTTTTAGTATGCAGTGGGAATGGTATTTCATTTAAAACACTCAGACTACCTTCTCCTAAGAGTTACTTTACTATAAGCTGATCAAACATTTCTTTCTTTAATCACTGTAATCCTTTTTGATCCTATCCTGCAAGGTGCTAACTAACAGCTGAAGATGCTCAGCAGTCATTTGTAGTATGGGAAGACCTGTATAAAGTTCAATAGTTTGTCTGTCCATTTAAACCTGTGCTGATTTAGCAGGGTAAGTCTGTGCTGGAGGCAATTTTTAAGCTTTTTAATCTTAAAATGCTTTATTTCTCAGACATAGGAAAAACTGCTGTTTGAAGCTGATCCAAGGAGGGGGAGGAGGAGAAACCTGGCAGATGTCAATTTGAGCCTTAGTAATAACAACCTCCTCCAAGCAATCTAACTCATCAAGCTGTTACTCAGCCTGATTCTACGGTGGTTTTTGTTTTATTTCTGTTTGGGTCTTCCTGAGATAAGGCTCTAAAAGGAAAAAGAAAAAAAAATAAAAAAAGAAAGAAACTGAGTGGAGAGCAAAACATACAATCAACTGTCTGCAAATTTCTGGCACAACCAAGCCTGAAGTGAAAAGTCTGTAATGTAAATAATCCACTGATGTGTATTGCAAGACTGTTTGGTGTCACAAAAGCCCTGTGATATGTGTCTGTCATTAAGTTGTTAGACAACACTCCACATACCTCATGAAGTGTAGATTTCTTCAGTACCTCAAAGGTTGCAACTGGAGAAGTAACTTATGGGCCAGTGATCAGTAACAGGCACAATGAGTATTTCAATAAAATAAATTAGTCAAAAGAAACAGAACCAACATGACAGAATACTGTAGAGCACTTCCAAACTGGAACTGGTTTATTTGGTATGCAGGGGCTAAGCAGAGACAGTTTCCTATGGAAGAGCCAGCTGGTCAATGGTTAATTCCCATTAACACATGACCAATCCCAAATCAACAGGAATTCATCATGATTGTAATCTGTGCTGCTGAGGCTAGCACGTGGCTCCCCAAGGTGACTCCACTACCATAACTGGTTTTTGTTCCATGAGGTGGAAAACAGTTTTCTAATGCTTAGAGCCATTAGATACTCTGGTCTCAGAGTGCATTTGAAGGGGAAAAAAACCAACCAACCAACCAACCAACCAAAAAACAAAAAAAGGATTTGTGGCAGAAGAAATAGCTAACATCCTAATACAGAGTCTGAACACCACCAAACTAAAGGTGCATCTGGTTTCATTTATGTCTAGAACTTTGGTGTAGTCTAGTGTCCAGGGTGTTATCAGGCCCTCCTACAGGAAAGGAACAAAGATTAACTTTATAAAAACCCGTTAAAATGCTGCCTTTCTCTCCCAAAGTAGAAGATGGGAAGCTCATATTTTCTCTTTTTATGGTAAGCCAGCTGTGATTCTCTGGACCACATCAAGCACAAAGCCTCTGGGAGTTTTGTCTGGGTGATGGTATAATCCAACCTAAGAGCTATCCCCATTTAACCCTTTATAGAAGAGAGGGCCTAAAGAATTTGAAAGCAGTTTTTATGCTTTTAAGAATGAGAATTGAGAGTGACATATGGGTCCAGCAGTTGGCAAACTACTGCTTGCCTGTCAGTATGAAATAAGATCCAAATAATAGCTTTAGCTACTTAGCATAAGTACTTCTACTGGCTCTTCAGTGATACCTACCAAGCATGAGGTAGGATGCAAAGATTAAAACCTGTAACTGCAATTTGGTACATTTAACTCAGTTTTGTGGTAAGTTCAGGTACTAAATGTTGTTTGCAGCTTCATACAAGTTTTTCCATTTGCAGATTTGACACATTCTAGTGGTAAAAACCATCTGTGTTCTTCCAAAGGCTTAGATTTTTAATTATGAATTTTGGCATATTATTGAGAATTGAAATTAGTGGGTATTGAATTATAGACTTCTTTCAGATCAACATCAAAACTGACATAAGTGTGATTGTCTTAAATGAATTCTTAGAAGTTACATTAAAATCATCAAGCAGTGCAAGTGGACTGGAAGAGCAAAGACAGAGCCAGTGGTGGGACATGCACACACACATATAAAATGAGCTAATTCACAGCACCTACATGCATGGATCCTAGTTTTTGCCAAGAACATTTATGTTGCAGATTCAGAAAGAAAGCATTCTGTGGTTTGCAGCATAATAAATTGGGTGGTACAGAACCACTCAATAAACTTGACAGTTCAGTTACTGCTCCTTTACAGCAATGCCCGTTTCATGAGCAGTTTGAATTTTGGACACAGAAGGTATCATTAAAAAACTAAAAAGCCCCACTTGACTCTACTATCCTGGTTGTGAAGCTTGGCACTCCTCCGGCACACCACTCACCGTCCCTCTGTGGTGCAAGAGGACAGAGAAGCAAAAGCTAACTGTGTGGTGAAAGTGGTTTATGGAGTGTGGTTTTCTCATGTCTTTTTCATAAGGGCAGCATCATGTATAACCAAAAGTCTTTATTACGTCTTTGGCCCCAAGTGTCCATCCAACAGGTAAAATTGCCCTTGTGAAAAACAACAGTGGCAGTAACAAGACCAAAAAAAAAACACATAGGAAAAACAAGGTAATAAAGCTAGAGCCTACTTCTGCAGATGTATAGATAAAAGCCTCATAAAGTAGACCTCATATGGTCTGGCAGACCCACCACAGCACCTTGAATTTTAATTCACTAAACCTAGAAACATATAACAGTGCAGTAATTCTTTTACACTGGGAGCAAAGCTGCTTGAGATATTATTTCCACCCACTGGCAGGGAATGCAATTTATTTGTGTTTTTGATCTTATACATTAAACCAAAACAAAACTCTTTTGACTTCTGGACAAGCAGAGCTGCTGTTAAGGTTAAGCTAATACTACAGCTCTTCAGGCCAGGAATGCATTTCTTATTTGTTCTTAAGCCAAGTTTATTCACTTATATTTTCACAAAACCCACAGTCTTTTGAAGATGCTGCACTTAGACTTCCTCCCTGCCAAGTTTCTAAATTACAATGTACTGTGTCCATGAGAAAACTGAAGAAGATTTATTAGAACAAGGTGCCAGAAAGTTTCACCCTCCCCAGCATCAGGCAAGGGTAGTAGTACTACACAAAAAGATACCACCAATACATTTTATCCCTCAAACTTATAAAGAAAGATAGGGTTTTTTACTCCTTTCCCAGCACTGTTTGTAAAAACATTGAAAGAAAATGTTTACTGATCTCTCAGATCTCCCTGTGCACTTCCACTCAATGAGAGAAGCTGTATGCATATCCTGCCACTCTTTTGTTAACCAAGGAGACTAGAAGCAGAGAAAAGACCCATGACATCAGTGAAATATACATGTGAAATATACATGAAACATACAACAGTGAAATATACAATTTATAGCTTTATTGATGAGCAGTTTATTAATTGGGGATTGACTAGATTGGTTAAACAAAACAGTAAATCAAACCCAATCTTTGTTTCAGTTGGATTGAAGAAGAAAGATAATTGAGGATGTGAAGCCTATAAAAAAGGTCTGCTGGGTTTCTGTTTTGGAGTTATCTGAGAGGAAATGTGACCATTTAGATATCTGCTGCCTTCCTTTTGAAATTGCTGTGCTGGACCTCCCTGCCTTCAAACACAAGCACAATCCCACTATGCTTAGGCTAAGAGCCACCTTGGGCAGCAGTTTTGCAGTTCAAATCATTATGGTGTTATAGAGTGCAATAATTCTTCAGAGTCTGGGGGAAGACAGAATTTTTATTTCCCCCTTTTGGTTTACTTTTGTTGATAATTACACTTTTCTAAAGTTCTTAAAATACTCCGGAAAATACTGAGGTGCCACAATTGTTAGATATATACTATGACTTAATTAAGAAATCAATAACTGGCAATAATTGCCATTTCACAGCATGACTCAAGACAGCGTATTTTCCCTTGTATGTGACGTAGGAAATAACTGTTTTATATTGAGCATTATTGTGTGGTAATTTTGGATTTATTAGGAGACCATGGTTCATTAGGAAGTTTGATCAATTCTTTGACAGGAACAATTTGCCTTTGTACTGAGCTGACTTAAACATACAAATGTGAGAAGCTCCACATAGAAAGAAGAAAGCTTGAGTACAGACCACAGAGTATAAGAAAGCACTTGGGTTTTCAAGTGGGACACGAGTCAGGAATAATATAGGATTGTACATGATATGTAGAGTTTTTCCTTATGGCATAGTGGCAACACAAACTGAAACCCTCCTAAAGAGAATACAGAAGGGTCATTGAAAAGCTTGAATTGTTTAAATATTTGTTACTAATAACCCAATGACTTTACCAATTTTCATAAGCATGAATTGTGATTATTCTCTTCTAGACAGTATAAGACTTCATGATTTAATGCAAATTGGTCATGTCCCACAGGCACAGCTGGATTTTAAAGTATGAAGATTGAGTTGCTTCTCAAAATGTCAACAGGTAAAATAAATCTGACCAGGAAATTTTGTAACACCCTCCCACTCTCTGTGAAAGGCAGTTCTGATGTTGAGCATGGTGAGCCCAGTGTGACTATGTATAGTCAATATGAATAGTTCCTTGTTACCCTATCAGCATTATGTCAATAGAGAAGCTAGGAAAATCAATATTCCTTTGAAAAGTTAGAAAACAAGTGGGGGAAGATTTGTCACCAGTTTCACAGAGGACAGTATTTCACCTTGAGTGTTTCTGTCAAGACTGAGTTCTGTTCTAAAGCACTGAAATAGATTCCTCTCCCTTTTAAAGTTTTCTTTTGGTACATTTTTATGTTGTGCTTTGATTGTTTAGACGAAGTCCACAAGGTGATATCTAAACCAACTGGAAAGTATTCACCAGCATCTTCTTTCAAGGATGAACTTGTCTCAGCAGTATTAGCATATAAAATGAGGAAAACAGTAACATTTGTTTACTGAAGTTCAAAGTCTTGTGTATCAACCCTCTGTTCTCTAAAAGGGGAGTGAGGGAAGATTCGGTTTCCAAATGCCATGTGCAAAATAACAGGCAGTGCTTAACTGGAAATTAGTAGTTCCTGAAATTATCTCAAAGATCTCCTTAAGGCTAGGTAAGCCCTGCTAGCCAAACTTGATCAGTAGATTTGATAGAGCACTAGGAGATTAGAAAGCTCAGTGCCACACTGAAAGAGTGGCAGAACCATTCAGTAAGGGGCCATTAGTCTATTGATATATCCACTGCTTTATGCCTCATCCCAACTTCTTTTTTCACCTAGGAGGTGCTTCTTGCTCCTTCTGAATGTGCTTTTGGAGTTCATTTTCTGATATTCTCCAGTCAAAAACAAATTACCCACAGCTGTCCACTTGTGGGAACTTCAGGAATGATTTGCCTGAAGAGGCTGGGCTGTCTTTCAATGTGCATATGAAATATCAAGTGTCTGTTCAGACCATCCATCTATGTGCAAAAATAATCCTAGTGAAGGATTTATATATTTTTGTACATGAAAGACATACACGAGAGTACATCTCCAGGATTCACTTTGGACAATTTAAACTGTGATCTCTGGACTTGCCTGGATCAGTAGTGCATTTGATTGTAGCTCGCATCAGATATCCAGCTCCAAGGGAACCCTGACAAAGATCAAGAGACCACATGAACCAGTGCAGGTCTTGGAATGATAAAGGATTTTCAGACAGCACTAAGGCAGCAGTGGTTAGGTTAGTTGTTTCAAATCTCTCAGGAAGGTTTTGGGAGGTAAAGTTCACAGAAGCAGAAGAAAAAGTCAACATCCATTTATTATTCACACTTTCTCAATGTTATCTGTCACTACTTTTGTCAGTTTGGAGTGTATCACGAAAAACATCACGTTCAGAATTTACAAAATAACATTTACTCAAACGTATTCCAAAATAGACTATTTTTGTTCTATCTAATTTCATAAAATAGCTGTTGAAAGGGAGGAAGAATGAAGAAAATATTGTATAGCTAGTCAGCAACTAGTATAAACATCTTAAAAAGCTATGATATGAGCTGGGAATATATTTTGAATAAAATTTTCTATAGAAAAATATGAAAAAATTCATCTAACACTATCTGATGATGTAGTTTCATTTCAAACTGTGATTTCTGATCTGAAGGCAAATACTCTGAGGCTATTTGCATTGACTTGCAATTCATGTCTTTACTTTTCAGAAGAGGAATATATCATAAAATAAAAAACTTTCTCAATGCATCAGTACCTTGGTTGTCTATGATTTCCTAATATTCTCAGGGTTAATTCAGATTACCAGTAAAGCAGCTTTCCCACCAGCTGGCTCATGTTGCAGAAGTCAGTGCTGTATTTGCTGTTCATGGGCATGAACTCTTAAGGCCACACTTACTGCAGAATTCACTTCTGGTTTCAAGCCATAAAAAGACTTGCATTTGCAGGTAGCTTTGTTTACAGCCAAGCAAGAACAAGCAAGAACAGTATCACTTTCTACTAAATGATAGAAGACTGGTCTCTTAAAGTATGTGACACAGACAATGTATTCTCTTTAACTGGATGACAACATTACTACTCAGCAGCTGATTTTGTTTGCAGCCTGCATTCACACCTCGAGTGCTACAACTGGAGAGGGGTTTTTGACAAGGGCCTGCAGGGTCAGGACAAGGGGGACTGGCTTTAACCTGACCGAAGGGAGGCTGAGATGAGCTCTTAGCTCCTCCCTGTGAGGACGGTGAGGCCCTGGCACAGGGTGCCCAGAGAAGTTGTGGCTGCCCCATCCCTGGCAGTGCTCAAGGCCAGGTTGGACAGGGCTTGGAGTAACCTGGTCTAATGGAAGGTGTCACTGCCTGTGTCAGGGGTTTGGAACTGGTTGAGCTTTAAGGTCCCTTCCGACTCAAACCATTCTATGACTGATGTTCACACTCCTGGGGTTGTGTTGGGCAGTGCCAGGTACAAGGCAATGGAAGAAGAGCAACAAAGGATCTGACTTCAGGTGATGGTGCTGGCAGTAGATGCAAAGAAAGGAAGAGACCTCAGGTGCTAGTCCTTCCTTCCACTCCTTTTTCTGTAATAAAATGGGTTCATAGATATGGGTGCTGAGGTTCATAGAAATGGATGAAAGGCTTGGTGCCTGTTGATCTGGACAAAATTATGTGCCAAGTGTCATGCAGAATATCTGGGATGGAGCCGGAAACTGAGCCTTGTTTTTCAAAAGCTTTATTTACCGACCCCTTTTTTTGCCAATTTTCATTTCTGTCCTAGTATTAGACTTGCATTTTTCTCTGGTTTGCTATGATGGTTTCCTTTCCCAACAGTAAATCACTTGCTAAGGGGCAGAAAAAAGGGTTCAACCTCATTTTGTGCCCATAAGTAACCCAGTCACAAAGGAATTCTTGATGGGATTCCACTTGGCATCAGCACCATGTTAAGCATGCCATACCATTTATGTCATGGGATGCAAGAGATAAAAGTTAGGTTACAGTCATGCATTTCCACTGTTCCCTTTGTTATCAAATTGCATTTTACTGTCTGTGAAATCTTACATAACTGGATCATCAATCATGTAACTGCACACCTTAATGCAGAGTATTTGGAAGGAAGCCTGAATAGGGTCTTCAGGCAAGAAAGCAGCTATTTATATAGATAAGAGCAAAGGAGCAGCATTATCTTTTCCACCTTGAGATACAGGTGGAATAATGCATAGGCCTGAAGAATGAATGGAACATTTGGTTTTAATAGGTGAAAATGTTTTCTCCAAGTGATTTTTTCATTCTTGTTTTGGCAGATGGGAGCTCTTATGCACAGTTTCTAATCCCAGTTCTGCTGCAGGGTTTCTTTGATATGATGCAACACAGGGAGACTGAAAACTGGCCAATTCCAGGCCCTCAGTCTTTGTTTCTTGGAATCACAGCTCACTCACTAAGCATCACTGAATTTTGCCAGCAACTGTGGCTGTCTGGAGTGTATGTAAGATAAGCAGATTCATCTTTCAGAGGACTGGACTCCAGAAAAAGGAAACAGGCAAACTTCTGGCAGATTGCCCTGTGTGGTTGTAAATGGATGTAGTATTTCCTGTTAGTGTTACAGTTCCAGGAGCTGTAACAGAAAAGAAAGGACTGATTTGCCATAGAGAGCACACTTGACCAAGGCAACTCAATAAAACACAGCCCAAACCCCATATTTTTAAAATCATAAAGCTATGGTGACAGTACAGTTAATTCAGTATAAGTCTAGCAGCTATACAGATGTTATCATGGCCATCTAATTCATTACGTGAAAACTATAGTAAATCTGTCACGATAGCAGGAAACCTAGATTGAAATTCAATTGAATTCCCATAGTAATAATGTGACAAAAAAGCTGAAGTGTAGTTTTATCATGGCATCTACCAAATTTATTAGACCAAGTATAGCTTTGAACACAGCAATCCCTAGAAGAGTTCTATGATGACAAGGCACAATTTTTAATGAGTTATCCTAATTTTCAGAAAGAGTTCCAGTACCACTAGAGATGATGCTTACTGAATTAAAGGCAAATTTTGAAAGACCTGAAGCCTGAATTCATTCTGACATGTCAGAGCATACACATAAATTTTCTGTCTGTTGCATCTGCAGGTTGATAGTGCATTACAGATTTTATAAAAACTAAAACAGTAATGAGAAATTGGGAACGAATTATTATTTCAGTAATGCTGCTGCCAAGCCTGCCTTTCAACAGGTGTGACTCTTTCGATTCTTTCTACTGTGTAACTTGGACATGCCATAATACCAAATCAGAAAATAAATTTCAAATAAAATAAATAATTAAAAGAGAGACAAATAAACTGTTTTCATTCATTGCTCATATATGTTTTCATTCATTGCTACTTCAATACTTTGGGTTCTTTTGGGTTTTGTGCCCCATTGTCTTTTATACAGGAAAGTAATCCCAAAAGTCTTGAACTGTTCTCCTTAAAATCTTGGCTATCACACACTTTTTCCTGTGGACTAGATGCCACAGCATCTGTGACAAGTCCAAGAAATTAGCTAAGAAGTCACTGTGGTGAAGGGAATAATGAATGAGTGATGATAATTAAGACAAAATGGCATGTAAGAGTACAGACATTACTGCATGTCTTAGACTTTTCACTTCTGCTTCATAGGTTACTGGCAACATCTAATACAGCAAGGAAAGTATCTAAAACTGAATATGCAGACATGTATTTAAACCCATATGAATGATGATACGTACATAAGCACTCATAGTCAACATCTTTTGCCCACTCAAGAATCTGCAAGTAGGTACTGTTAAAGTGCTCGTAGTTGAAACTGGCAGTAAATATATGTTTGTCTGCAACTGAAGTTAAATAGAATAACTGAAAACTTTTTAAGCTAAAGCTTTAGAAGATGGTAGCTATACCCTGAAGTCATGGGACAGTAACTGAAATAAGGAGTGGATTTCTTACGGAACTCTGTGCCATCATATTCAGTTTATAGCTTGCAGTTATCCATTGGAGATTATAAAGACAGAAAGGAGCTGTGGGGATTATGTGCTGAGGCCTTCTAAGCCTGGAAGAAGTCAGCTTGTTGAAAATACCAAAAGGTGTCTTTTCTGAGAGGTCTTGCAATAAGCTAGTTTGTGGTGGGGAGGGAAAGAGCTTGGCTTGGGGCAGCTCAGATCTTCCCTGCTTATTCCTCCTCTCCTCCCAGGTTGCTGCTTACATCTTTGCTCCTAAAGGAGACAAAGAGTGCATCTTTTGTCTGGTTCCTATCATTCCTTGGTGATCACTGTTTGGTGCTACCATGGCAGTCAGTACTTTCTCATTGAAGCTTGTGTTTAACATTGGAATATCCATATGCTGTTTACACCCAGGAGGCTTCAGCCCCTTCCTCTGTGCCTCTGTGCATCAGAGTATGTTGTGCATTGATGAATGAGAGCCCTTTTCTACTTCTTTGAAAGAAGCACTGAGGGAAAGACTCCTGTGCTTCTTCCTCCCATTTGCTACTTTATCACTTTTTCTTCACCAGCTGCACAAGGTTGGCAAAGGAACAGGTTTGCATTTTCATTGCAAAATGCATGGACTGTGAATCCCAATCAGGGTCAGCATGACTGCAAACATTTTGATGATATTTGATAATATGTCATAGCAAACTGTTTCTGCCTTCTAAACTAAGGTTGAGGTGGAACACTGAGATGGTGGCCATAAGTGTTTTGACTGCAGATTGTAAAAACAAGCAGTCTTCTGTCTGTAAGAAACTGTATTCTTTCAAATGTGTGTCATAGATTAATCATAAGAAAAGGCTTTTTCCATGAAACTGTCTTTTCTTTTGCTTTAATAAATTTCAGGGTTAACAGTGAAGTGAAATTCTGTCTTGTGAAAAGTGAAATTAGCAGCAAATGAAGTTAGTGGGAGAAATGTTTTTTTGGTTCATCTTTTATTTTTAAATCCTCAGATCAGGGATTTAAGAGGAAGCTAACAATATGTGTTAAATTAAAGTCCTTGGGTTGGTCTTTTTGTCTGGTTCACGACTGTGCAGGTGTGCTGATCTCTGTTAGTGACTCAGCTTTGGTTTACTGTCTCTTGTGAAATGTGTGCATGTAACAATCAGCGGGTTGTCTCTCATGCAAATGGTACTAAGTTTAAAGTCTAAAATAGACATATTTTCCCCTAAGAAATAAAGAATTATCAGGGGTGACTGCATCTGGACTTATTTTTCTTCCAGTGACTTTTAATTGACTTGTGTAAACGCATACTCATTTTAAAAAATTGGAGTATCCTGTGACAACTTCACTTTCCAACAAAAGATGAATCTCAGCATGGGTCCAGGGAGAACAAGCTTGGGGGGCATAACTGTCAAGGCTCAAAAGGAGAAGTGGTAGTGGTACATCACTTGAGTTTTAACAACTTAAAAGAAACAAGAAATGCAAAAAATTATTATTCTTTTTTATTTTTTAAAAAATACATCAAAATCAGTATGACCAAGACTGTTAAGGAATTTGTAGGACCAATGTTTTACAGAGCCAATCGAAATTCAAGAGTTGTGCTCAGATGCAAAAGAAAGGAGATTTCCAGACCAAACCACTCTTTATAGAGGATTAGTTTAAAGCTCTATCTTAAATATGAAATGCTGGTAGAAAGGTCACAATATGAATAGGTAAAATGATGTTCATAAATGATGTCTATGTTCCAATGTAGCTCAAGTATTAAATTGTTTGAGATGTTAGAGTCAGGGAACTGAGTTCAGGCAACTGAAAGGTGGCTGATGCAACCCTAGTTTTTAAAAGAATTTCAGGGGATATCCAAACCAGAAAGCCTGATGTCTTTATTTGCTCAACATATAATAGAACTAATGAGCTTGGGATAAATCTGGCATTGAGAAAGATTTTACATGTTTTTTTCTTAATAAGAAGAATGGAGCACAAATCCACAGAAATCCACAAACATTTCAACAAAGGAGATTAGGTTAATACAATCTACTTGGATCAGCACTTAGCATTGGCCAGTGGCATTTGGTAATCTCGCATCACAGGCTTTTAAAGAAAGAACAGTGAAAAAAAAACATGGTATCCAACTCCAGAACACTCTTCCAGCAGCCTGTGATTCCAGAGACTTCCTGCAGCAGGTGTGGTGTATGTTTTGTATAGCTTTTGGTGGTTTCATCTTCTAGAAATATACTGCTTTCTTGTGTCCATGTAAACTGTGTCTTGTGGTAATGAGTTCCGTAGCTTGTCTGCATGTTTTGTAAGGATCCAACTCCTTTGGATTTGTTGAACCTCAGAGCTAACTAGTTTAATTTCATGCCATCTCATGTTCTGCTTGAAAAGATGACAACTATTTTACATCAGGCATGACAAGATGGATCTCAGGCTTCTTCCTGTTGTCTTATGTTGTTTTCTTCCAGTTTCAAGAATTGTAATTCTTTGTTTAGTTATTTCTCATGCCAACATTTAATTGACCTTGTTGTTGTTCCTTGCTATTCTTCCTGTTCTGCTATTATTGAAGACAGAGGACCAGAAGTATTTGGAGTTTTAAACTTGGAATTACCATGGATTTATGTAGTGTCAGAATAAGGTTTTTGTTCGGCTTTGTTTGGTGGGGTTTTGGGGTTTGTTTTATTTTAAATTTATTTTTATTTTTTATTTTGGTTTTTGTTTTGGGTTTTGTTTGTTTGTTTGTTTCTTTGGTTTGGGTTGTTGGGTTTTTTTTTGGTGAGCCGGGGGGGTGTTGTTGATTGTTTAATTTGTTGTTTGGTTGGTTTTCAGAGGTTTTTTGGTGGTTTTTTGTGTGTGTGTGTTGCATTTGGGTTTGCTGTTTTCCCCCCTCTCCTGCTCAGAATTCCTTCCCTCTACTTTTGAATGATGTTTGCTTTTTGTTTGCTGCTGAGTGTAGAACCGACTTTTTGAGAGCTCTCTCACTCAGAGATGTCATTCCAAGACAAGAGCAATCAGCTCAGAGGTTATCACTGTGGATGAAAATCAAGTAAAAATAAGGTTTCTTTTCCTCATGTGTTTCCAATGTGTGCATTGATGCTCACCTGAGTTTTACCACTTAGTATTTCACTATTGAGGTCTTCCTGGAAGTCATCTCAACTGGATGTGATCTCTACTATCCTCAACAGAACTGTCAACATATCTGCAGGCTGGCGTTAGAGCAGTGAGTAGCTGGGTATCAGAAAGCTAGGTGGTATTATTTTGGTTCTTAGCTGTTTATGCATCTAAGCATTACCAACCTGATCACTGTAAAAATACATATTGTTTGAGGTTCACAGATGTGATTTTGAAATGTGAGCAAATGCATACAGTCCACATGCAGCGTCATCATCCATCTTGAAATAAGTTATGAAGTGGATAGCTGAAAAAACTATAAAAAACCAGGAAGGTACACTTGTTACAGTACTTATTCCACAGAAGATTTGGTATAGTTAGTTTAAGATTTGCTTTTCTCGTAGCTGTGTCTTGTCTGGTTATGGAGGATGCATCTTTGAATGATGAAGTGCAAAAGAAGACATTTCTAGAAGTTATAGCTTAGCTGTTACAGAATGCGGAAGATCAGTGCAAAGGTCTAACACATCTTATTCCAACTTCTTTCTTTCAGGTCTCTAACACTGAAGCACTGCATTAAAATATCTAGATTAAAACGAGTTTCACAGAGGCAAACCTTGAGCATACTGTGACATACCTGAGTGAGATTTTGCTGACATTACAAGAAAAATTAAAATCAACTGTGCCATTTGGTCTGTGATTCCATGATTCTGTGATTAGCACAGGACCAAGTTCATGATACTGTGATCAAGGCAGTGACAATATTTTCATCATAGGACCCTTTAGTGGCTCAGCCATAGATTTAAAACTGAGATGAAATCTAGCATCTGTGATCTCACTAAGGTAAAGGAGATTTACTTCCTTTTAACTGCTTAAAGAGAAATTAGGCAGGCTATTTTTGAACTATTTTGCTTCCACACTCCTCCAGTTGAGGCTAACTTTCACACTGCAGACTTCAGACCGATCAAACCCCCTGTGAATATAGAAATGTTCAATGAGGTAAATACATCTGCCTAGAATCTGCTCCTGGTTGCTGAAATAAAACCTGTATAACTTGCAGGTTGTGCTATTAATATTGTGTAAATACTTTTTAAAAGGATGTCTATTGGTGGTCCCCATGCAACTAGGAAAGCTAATAAATGCACATAATGAAATTAATTACCTGTTGGTCAAGTTATTTTTCTGCTGGAAGAGAGAAAAAAGCTGAATGCTGTGATCTAAATACTTGGTTTAGGGACAATAATTTGTATTGCTGACAGATTTTTAACATGGAATTTCAGACCTTGATATGCACGTAAATGAGAATTGTGTAGATGGATCCAAGATAGTATTTTAATAACTAGGTGAAATAGTAACAGAATTAACCACACAACTGTTAAAGCTCTACTGGTGCAATTATTTGTTTTGTTTCCAAGGATCTGGGCAGTGGGAAAATTTAATTTCAGATTTAAGTAAGCTGTAGCTCCACATTCCCTATGTGAGATCCCACTCAAAAAAAAAAAAACAACAAACAAACAAAAAACCAACCCAAAACTACTCTATATAGTTTTTTATATATTTTTTTAATATACATAAATATTTTTTTAACATTAATTTATTAATTTTTGCATACTTGTTAGTACTACATAATGAGAAAAGGATGGCATGGACATGTGTTGAAGATGATCTGTGAATCTTATTACTACAGTTTAGAGCAGGAAGCTTGAGGATGAAGGTAGTACCTGTGATGAGATGGAAACTGCCAGTAGAAGCAAGTTTAGTGCTGTATCATTTGTACTTCATCATATTCATGTATAAAAGCAAGGATTCTTTCAACACTTCACCCAGTTAGTTTGTCGGGGTATAGTGAAACATAGAATCATAGAATAGTCAGGGTTGGAAAGGACCTTAAGATCATCTAGTTCCAACCCCCCTGCCATAAGCAGGGACACCTCACACTAATACAGTGAGGACAGCATTTATAGGGTGCAGCTTTGGATACTAGACAGACAGTATGCCTTCCTGAATTCTCATTTCTTCATGGGAGATCTGAAGCACAAAATACCCTAGGCAACTGTCCAGTCTTGCGTCAAAGTTAAATTATGGTTTAATCACTCTTAAGCAAAGAATAAGGTCCAACATTCTAAGATGTAGCTGGTCCCAAACATGCCAGTTAAAACTGCCAAATAAGTTTGGCTTATTTCTGAAATTGCTGTTTCCTATAATTTCCTAACATTGTTCTTTTCCCTAATGTCAGTGTAACTTTTAATTTGAAGGACGGAGCTCCTTGTTGCCTGACTGTTGACTTCCACTCCCAAGCTGGAGAACATGTCTTCAACCACTAAGTGAAAGCCAGTACTCAGACCTCCAAGCTATCTTTAACAGCATAGCTCTGCACGTCTGATGTATTTTGTCAAGAACTCATTTATGTGGGTGGAACAATACCTTTGTTAAACCACATTTGGCAAAATGTGTTTCCAAGCTAATGCTTTTTCCTTAGGCATGCCAAGGTACTCAGGCTAGTTTGCAGACTGTTGTGTTGTGCTTCACATGTGCTGTGTTGTGTTTCAGATGTACTACTACATTTTGTTCTGTACACATGGCCAATGTCTGTCTAAAACTAACAGTTTCAAACACAAAGAGCCTTCTCAAAGAAAAACTGAACTTCTTGGTTTTTGTTTATTTCTGATTCATTGGCAACTGGAACACAGATGTGAATAACTTAGTTTAAACTTTGGGTGTCCCCTGTTGAACAATCTCTTTCAGCAGTCCAAACAAAAAAGGAGCATGAGAAAGTTTCAGTGCACTTCCCCGTATGTTCATTAACTGAAAGTTGTACCACCAAATGTTTTTAATAGTGGCTTGTATTGTCACTTTAAATAAAAATCAAGCCACATTAAAGTCTAAAAGTTGTTCTTTGGAAACTAATGTGGATACAAATTTTGTATCCTGCTTCAGCATGCAGCTCACCCAGAGTGCCTTTTGGGTATATCTGATATACTCTCATTCAGTGAGAAATTCTAGTTTGTGAGAGCACAAAATATGTTAAAGTGACATTATCAGTAAATATATAATTATTTTTCAAATTCCTTCCTCCTTCTTTGACTTTGACATTTGAGTGAAAGATGTCTCAATTTTAGCACTACGTATTTATTAATGATGAATATAAATCCTATGAAAGAGAGAAAAGAGCATGAATCTCTCAAAGTTTTATTCTAGATTTTGCAAAAGAAAGATGAACATTCATTCATGAAAAGCTTTTTTTATTTTTTTCTTAAATAGAATAAAAACATGTTACTTATTCACCTTTGTTTGGTTTAATTTCCATAATCCCCAGCTGGGTTATGACCTTTTTGGTGTATTAGCTCAACTTCATCACTAAGCACAGTGTATAATGGGTCATATTTTTTTTCTCAGTTACACCCATGAAATGCCAAACATATGAGGTCAGTGGGATTGTAGGAGTGTAACTTAAAATTTGTTTTGACACTTCATTACCTTCTTTTTGGACAACAGATGAGGACAACAGGAACAAGCTGGTGACATATAGATGGAGTACCAAGTAGTTAGATAAATGTTTGATCACATTATAACTATGCTGGCCTCTATATGCTCTACAACCTCCGATCACTTGATGAACTTCGACAGATGGCTTATTAAGAGATACTTCTGCTTCTGTTGTATTTCTAAACTGGCTCTTAATTATTCATTACTAGTAGTTTATTTTCCTATGGTAGTTCCTTGGAGTTGTAGATGGCTACTACATAACAAATTAAGGCATACCAATTAAATAGATTCATCAGGTTCTGTAATCCCTTGTGTGTACACACCACAGCTTATTTTTTTCTATAAGATACTGGTGTAATAGCAACAAGATTACACATAGTTCTCTAATGATGTGATTTCTTTGGTAGTGTTCTTCAGGTAGAAAAATTCAGCAATAATATCTGGATTCTTTTTCTTTTTTTTTTTTTTGAGCTGTGCAATATGCCACCAAAGAACCCACTAATGCAGCACTGGGTCAGTACAGGGGTAAATAGGGTCCAATAATGCCTTTGGTCTTTTTATCTAAATATACTTTCAGATTTGCTTTATGTTTCCTGGAAGTAGATTTTTTTATGATGTAGCTAAAAGCAAATGAGATTCATGAGGGTTGCCTTATTATGCAACAGCAACTTCTCTGTACAAAAAGCTTGTGGGAACTACGCTGTTTATGGCTATTATGCTTTGCAGTCCTGTTATCTCAGAGGCTGTCATTGTTTCTACATACATGTATGTTCTTCAACCTAGAGATTTGTAATGCTGTGAGCAGAGGAATTCAGAGTCTAAAAAATTTACTAAACCCAGCTTGTTGGAAGGAAGTTCAGCATTCCCATCTGTTTTCTTCCACCATGAGTCATCAGATACAGGAATCGACCTTTGGCTTATTCTTAACACAGAGGGCAGAGCTTCACTCCTGGCCTTGTCCAGCCATCTCCTCTTCCAGGCAGAGGTTAGCACTTTCCCAGACTGCTCCCTGGGATGTGACCTAAGGCTATAGATCTTCCTGAGAAAGTCAGGATCTACCAGTGTGCTGGAATGCCCTGAGGCCGTAGTAGTTTTCCAGTGAACAGGCAACTCAGTGTAGTGATCTAGTCCATGTTTCACCAGAAACCATGGAGCCTGAAAGCGACCTTTGCACCACTTTGCACTTTCATTGTCCTCCCAGACCACCTTTCTGTACTGATGGCTTGTCAGTCCAAGTATAGACCCATGAGATCAAAATGACGGAGACTACTACATAGTAAGCTGTTACTATGAAGTTAAAGTGATTGCCTCCGGGTATTTTCCCTTCGTTTTGTGCTTCAGAAACTTCCTTTTATTTGAATAAGGGGACAAAAATAATAGATTGGGGAGGAGGAGGAGATACCTGTGATTTTGTTCTGAACAAATTTAGATTAAAAATTAACTACGCTTCTCCCAGGCAAACTACTGTATTATCAGATCTAACATGAGGTTTCTCTGCTGTTGAGGTCCTGACATTTTATTCTGCAACTAGTCTACCTGCTTGGTTTTCAGTTAATTCCCCCACAAAAAGATCACAAGTTTGTTTTGAGATGTTTGCATATAAAAATTTATCCAGGAATTTGAGCTATAAATTCATTTTGTCCTCAATAAGAGCAGTTCCATCTTTTCCACATGTGTTGGCTATGCTGGTGCCTCATCAGGCTGCAGCAGAAAATACAAGACTAGCATTTCCCCTGACACTCTCTGATTATGTAGCTTTGTAGCTCTGTGACTGGTACACTTATGGAAGAACATTCGTAGTTCTAACACCTACTCCTACCTCCATCTGTGTTTTCTGTAACCTAATATTTAAAGGTGCTTTTAAGAAGCTAAGGAATTTAAGGCTAAATACTGTTAGTTTAAAAGAAGGTGCAGAGCACCAGTCTATCTGCTGGCTAAACCCTCTCATGTAAATTTTAGATGGTAGTTTCTTCCAAAAACCCAAAAGATGGTTTGCTTTATAAAGCACATGAAATGTTATATGTGTATATATATATATATATGTATAACACATATATGTTATAAATCATGGAGTCATAGAGTTGTTTGGGTTGGAAGAGACCTTCAAAGGTCATCTTCTCCAACCCTGTGAAAGTCCTAATCCTTTGGGTAAGATCCGGTTCCTTCAAAGCCTTAAGATTTGGGATCTTTTCCTGTATTGTCCTTACAGTATGGGACAGACCCAGGGTCGCTCAAACAGCTGCATGTAGAGATGTAGAACTCTGTTGTCTAGCGAGGACAACAGTGAGAGCTCAGGTAAAGTGGCTGTAGCCAGGGGTAAAGAGCAGGCAAGAAGGCATTTTGTACTTCCATGCTTTGCATCCAGCTGGGAGACGCCAAGTTAGAATTTAAATCAGTAAGTGTTAAAATGCACAGGAAGACACACTGTATTTCCCATCTGTGACTGTGCTAGGCTTTTTTTCTCCATGTAGGACACACGTATTACCGGTAGAAGGGGTTGAGCAGATATGGCAAGGATTCTGAAGACTATTTTGGGCTTTGGTGAAGAGTGAAATGCACCAGTGTTGCAAATTCCATAAACAACTGCTTTCACCAAAGTTTTGGTTAATTTCCTCTTGGGTATTCATGCTTATGTCTTTAATGGGTGTCACAGATTACATAAAGAAGGGTGGAATTTACTCTAAGTCACTAAAAATAGTTTTAAAGATAATGTTTTTGCAATTAGGATTTTTAAACCTCTTTGTGAAGTTGTTTGTACTGTGGTCTGCTCTATTTCTGAAACCCTTCATTTGCAGTGATTAGTTCAATTGAATAAGGGAGTTAGCTTGCAATTTGGGAAAATATTTCAGATTGAATCAGGATAAAAAGTTGACCTAAAAGCTTTACCAGCATTCCTCCCAAAATATATTTTTACATGGAGGTTGTTTGTAAGTGATGGTATTTTTTATTAAAGGTGGGAGGAACAAAAGATATTATTGGTTACACCAACCCAAGGAATTTAAAGTTGAAATTGTGACAAATTGAACCATGGTGAGCAAACATAATACTTTGTTACAGCGTGATTCTAGTTAGTTTTTTAGAGTAAATTTAAGATAAGTTTTTAATCTTCTTGTTTTGAAATAAAATCCAATGAAGGACTTAGCTGGTCTAGTTGCTGTTATTGAACTAGTAAGACTTAAACGCCATGAAGTGCTTTTGCTACTTTAATACATGTGCCCTGATGCCCCTCCAGGACTACAGTAATTTGTTTAAATTTGTGTTTACAGAGAGAAATTTATGAACATCCAATATGTACCACAGTCTTTTTCAATAAGGGACTCAACACAAGGATAACCTTCAAAGATCAAAAGGCACTCTATTCCGGTAATTTTATTTCATTATATAAAGTGAATAGAGTGAAATTTGTGTAGAAGGCAGCTTGCAACACTGGTCTGTGAACTTTGAAGAGAAAATCAAATTTTTGTGGTTTTGTCTTTATCATATTTCAGTGCTGTTTATAAATTTTAATGCTGAATTTGCAAGGAAATGCAAAGGAGAACAAGATGAAAAATTCCTATTCTTGCAACTTGGAATGTGAGATTGATTCATGAACATCAAGATGTTTGTTCAACTTTATTATTGCTAAAGTAGAAGAAGTTCTAAAAACAAATCAATTCTACAGTTGAATGTAAATTCAAAAGAATACTTCTAATTTCACTGTATTTGTGAATTGGTAGAATACAGACAAGTGCATGAATCCTGGCATGGAAGAAACATTTTCAGCAGTCTATTTATAATACAAAAGAAACACTACAATTTGCCTTGCTTTGTCTCCTGGTATCCTTGAGGATCAGAAAATGAGAGAAAATATGTATTTTGCTTCATTCCCAACTGAGATATAGAAATTTATAGTACAAAACCAATCTATAATAGTTGCTAATAACTGTTGAGTTTGCTGATGTAATACCTCCTGGTAAGAGATGTAAGCTTGACTACATTCAAGTCTCAGGTTTGTTTCATGAGATGGTCATTCACCTGTCTTAAACCCGCTGGACTTTTTTCTTTAATTCTATCTAGTTATAAAAATTACCTCAGATAAAAAAAAAAAAAAAAAAAAAAAAAAAAAAAAAAAAAAAAAAAAAA
>NDXB01003920.1:102595-118246 GCA_002631895.1 Agapornis roseicollis
AAAAAAAAGAAAAAAGAAAAAAAAAAGAAAGTAATAGCAATTTTGGCTGGCTCTGTTATTTAACACTTTTGCAAAAAAGAATGATTGAAATTAGAATTAATTTTGTCTGAACTATGCTACAGCAACTTCTGCATATGTTTATTGGCTGTTACAGATGATCATATTTGAAAGGGATAAAAATACTTGGTACTGAGAAAGAAAGAAAATAAAGTTAACCAAACACTGGGTAATATCTGAATACATTTTTTTTCAGAGCCATACAGATACACATTAGTTTCAGAGCTTTGACTTTTACTGCATCGTGTCTAGATTCAGCTGTGTCAGAGTAGGCAAAGTGATTCAAAGGACATTAGAAATGGTTAGTTAAATTGACAGTGTATTTAGAAAGAAATGTTTGCTCATAAAGCAACTAGAGTCACTTTTGGGGAAAAATTCTATTATATACTTGTAGTATTTTCCTAATTTTATAGTATGTTTAAATATTTTTCTAGGAGAGGCTTGAAAATTCATAGGATGTATATTTTCTTTAAGACTGTAGATGTTCAGAATAAAGTATAAAACCTTTTATGTGTCCTCTCTGCTATATTCTCCTACACTGTCTTGGAGAAGCAAAATTTTCCAATAGCAGTGTAGTTAATATGATCTGCTTGATTTGAAGGATGCTACATGAAATTAAGTGTTCCACTTGTAGTATTCTTTCCCACTAGAGTAGGGAGTTCTTTTCTGCAACCACAGGATCACAACCCATACTATTTCTATGACCAATATGGGATTTTAGATTGCCAGTTAGCATAAAAGAAGAACAGAAACCAAAGCTGTAACTCTTCTAAAAAGTCTTTTGTGTGATCCTGGGAGAATACTTGAAACAATTCCAAATGGATATATTTGTAATTTGTGGAACACTGTAGATATCAATAGAATTTCACTGATCTAGAACTTACTTTTTGGAAAGCTATGGCTTGGCTTTTATTCATTATGTGCAGCTTCTATATTGTCTAATTGTCTAGATTTGATTTCTTTTGTTTTGCTCTGATTTCCACATTACCAAAGGAGCTTGCACTTGTACGCGCACTACTATTTGATCCTTTCTGAAAATCGGGCTGTTGTGTTATTCACAATATACTTATTCACAATAACTTATAAACTCAGAGGAAAACTGTCATTTGGACTTTGACTTTTGCCTAAACCTGACACCTCTGATTTTATACATAGCTTGAACATATGATTACATTTGTACTTAATAGGAATGTTATTTGCTTAACTGTGGTCAAAGCATGTAGTACCTTCTAAGATCAAACCCTTATACAGACAAGAAGTCACAGTTAAACAGGAGAGGTTTAGATTGGATATAAGGAAGAAATTCTTTCCTGTTAGGGTGGTGAGATGCTGGAATGGGTTCCCCAGGGAGGCTGTGAGTGCTCCATCCCTGGCAGTGTTTAAGGATAGGTTGGATGAAGCCTTGGGTGTCATGGTTTAATGTGAGGTGTCCCTGCTTATGGCAGGGGGGTTGGAACTAGGTGATCTTAAGGTCCTTTCCAACCCTAACTATTCTATGATTCTATGCTGCAAAGTGCAAGAAAGATTAAAATGGCTAGTATGATTTTATAATTCTTATGGCTCTGTTTTCTATAAGTCTTTATTTCAGGGGTACTTGAGTAATATGGCATATTTGGCATAGAATGTACAAATATAGCCATAAGGGCCTTTTGCTTAACAAGTCTTTCTTATAGTGTATAGCCATGACGAGTTAAATTTGCTAAGAGGCAGACCTGATGGCAGGGATTAAAAGTTGAGCTTACAGATCTCAGAAATACAAAGGACATGTTATAACATCTCTTCCATTAGCAGCTATTATGATAGCTTTTTCTGCTCCTGGTGGTATAAATAGAGTCTTAATACAATAATCCCATTCCATTTCTCAGCTACTGTGGTACATCCTCTTGCACATGTTGTCAGAGATAAGAAGGAACAAGACTGGGGAGGTGGGGCTATTTTTTCCCCTTGTACTGTTTTTAGAAGAAGATGCTATTCCCTTTGTTATATTTCTGTAGACGAATACCAGAGCCTCAGCTAATCTACGTAAGGCACCATTTGGCCTTGAGAGTTCACCGACAGCTTCCATTCAACTGAATGACATTTGATGTAGCATAAAAGATACAGACGACACCTGCCTTATATGCTATCTAAGAAAAAAACCTTTTTTCAGACAAGCAAATGTTTCCTGGAAAATGGAGCTGCAGCACATTCAGGAGAGTGCAGATGGCATTTCTGTGTGGCTTTTACCACAGAAACTGTAATGGGCCCAGAGCCTGATAATTTTGTGACATGGATTTTATTTCCGACATAGAGAATCTTGCTCTAAATGTAAAAAGCAAAATACACAGTTAACATTGAAGGTAACTATCTGCATCACCTATTAAGGGTGTCTGTATTTTCACTGTTTTCAGTTCCCTGTTGCTTTAATTCTGGACATTAATCATTTGAACTTCAGCTTTCCAGATGAGATGTGTGCCTCAGGCTAACTGTAATTATGAGGAAACTGGTGGGGTTTTTTAGATATTTTTTTTTTGGTTGGTTTGGTTTTTGTTTTGTTTTCCCCAGGAAACGAGAATGAACAAAAGCATGCTATTTTGCTGTTAGAAGGAATTCTGGCAAATTTTCTCTGAAAAATTCTAGCAACTTAAATGCTGTCAGCAAAAGCTCTTTTGAAAATATTTATTAATTATAGTAATTTATTTCTAGAACTCTAGAAATGGTGAAGATATTTGTTCATGTTCAGTATGTCAAAGCCCAGAATTTGCAGGACTTCTGCTACAGTTTCACCTGTAATCTCATACATGGTTGGATTGTATCCTGTGCTTCCTTGATGTACTCCAACAGCATGGCAGAGCCTGCTTGACATGGATGCTGATGTGAAAGTGCAAAAGAGTGTTGATAAGGAGCCCAGAGAGGAGGGGACAGACATGGAAACTGGGCAGAAGGTGAAATGGTGAATGGAAAGTAGAATTGGAAGTTGGAGGGTGAGAAGGGATTAAGTGATGAGGAGTGGAAAAGTTGAGTCTTGAACTGTATAACAAGAAGATTTGGACCCAGTGTGATATGGAAGAAGAGAAACATGAGTGATAAGGATCAGGTGCATAGGCAAAAAGCTAAGGTTAGCTGAATTAGAAGTGAAACCATTGAGTGCAGAGAAGTAAAAGGCAGTAAATGAGGGCTACCTGTGGTGAGTGCAGGTCAGGAAGAGAAAAGGAAGGAGTGGGACTTGCTAAATGAAGAGCTGGCAGACAAAATTGAAATAAGGCACAGCTGCGTTTGTAAAGGGAATATGGAAACCAAGCAGTGATACTGCCAACAGTGAAAAAATGTCATGACAGAGTGGAAATGCAGAGGACAAACCAGAGGGCAGAGAGCAGAAGAGACCAAGAGGAAGCTGTGTGCTGGAACCGTGAGCAGACCTGGGGTGCACATCTCCTCTTTTTTAGCAAGCCTTTGTAAACCCTCCTGTTCCTGTCTGTGTGGCTGTTGACAGTGCTGCAGTTGTTTGCCTACTTCTGCCAGTTCTTCCCTCCAGGAGCTAGGCAAGGTGTTAAGTTATTCAAAAGGTCTTAATGTGATGACTCACGCCGCATGGAGATATATAATGTCGTATTTTAAGCTTGCATTTTCCCTCAGATCTGAACTGTAACAGAAGTGCTTCTTGAAGAGTAGAGATAGGCTACAGTAATTAATTATGATACCGCCTTTAATCATAGGTGCAGGTAACTTTAAACTTTACCTTGACTGAGTTTTGAGCACATGACCTTGCAATCTTGCTGATTTTATATTACTGCAGGCTTGTGTATGTGTTTGTGCAATATGCAGGTGGTTTGATACTACCCAGACTCTGTTTGTGAAATACCCTTTTATTGTATTTTATGTAAAAATACTAGAATGCCTTTCTAATCATCATAGAAAACATTGGAAAGTCCCCAATATGACAAGCAGAAAGGTGGGGAGCTGCAGATTCCAGTGAGGTCCTAGCAGAAGCTATCATGTCTGCAATATGAAATCACACACTGGTTATGAATGAAATCTAATCCACTTAAACTAGAATTTAAAATAAATAATAGTGGAGAGGAGAGGAAAGGAATGATGGTGGAAAGAGGCTTGTATAAACAACTTCCCTTATAACCAATTTGTATTATTACATTTCAACTGAACAACAGATATAGACAAGGTTTTCTTCTGAATTCAGAAACCAGATTGTTTGCAAAGCAAAACATTAATCGCGCTTTTTTATTTCTACAGTGACAGTGTACATTTAAACAATGCATCTTTGTTTTCTTTTTCAAAGATTTATTGAAATAGACAACTGCTAGTGACTCTCAGGAGCCATTCAGGGAGTCACATTCAGAGTCCAAACTTGATGAGGAAACCAGAGGTCTGTTCTGAGTGTCCCCTGAAAACAGAGAATGGTCCCACCAGGGCATCACTAGTGAGATAGTGAAAGGTAGGGGTAATTCAAGACATAACTATATAAGTGGGTGTTTGGGAGTTATATCTGAAATAAAAGATGCTTATTTGCTTTGTGACTTACCACAACGTTATTTCATAGTACCTTTATAGGTTTTTGAAATCTCTCATATCTACTTAATGTTATTAGATAGCACAGATGCCTATTAAATGCATTGTACTCTTGCTAAGCCATTCTTGATTGTTCTGTTTGGTTTTGTTTGTTTTGTGTGGCTTTTTGTTGGTTAGTTTTGGCTCCTTTTTTTTTGTTTGTTTTGTTTGGTTTTTGTTTGGTTTTGTTTGTTTTGATTTTTGATTTGGAGAAAAAGGTTACTGCACTCATTCTTGCCACCAAGAACACTTAATAGTTTGATTTAATCCTTTCTGTCTAGACTAAAAATCCTGTCATCTGACAGTCTATCTCACATTCTTGCCTGTACTTTGAGGATCCAACACTGGCAACAGCTGTGAAGGAATGACAGGACTGGGACTGAGGTAGGAGGAAGAATAAATAAGCTTTTTAAGTTGGGAGACTGCAAGCAAAGTTTACTCAGGCACATGGGACCATTCATTCAAAAGTTCAGCTGTTGCAGAGAATTACCCATCTTTTTCTCACATCTGCCTTTAGGGATAAAAATCTTTTCTCTACCCTTTCTCCCTTCCTTCCTCCTGCCGTTTAGGATATGGAAGGAATGGATGTTGTGCTTCCTGTAATGTACATTAGTCTGCTGAGCACTGCAGAAAGGATTTACATATGAGTAATTTTTGAGGCCAGATAGTTATGGATAACTTTGGTGACATGGGTGCTGTTAAACTGCCAGAGATACAGCTGCATTTCTATCATCAGTTTAAGAAATATGCAGGGGGAAGAGAAGGTGAAGTGGCAAGACTGGATTCATCTCAATGGTAATACGCTGACATTTTCTGCTTGTGCTTCTGCAATTTTGTCAATTTTTATTTGAATAACCCATCAAGAATACTTCTTTATGTTCAAGAAAAAAAATTATCATAATATGAATTAATCTGGAAAGAGTTTCATAGAATCATAGAATAGTTATGGTTAGAAAGGACCTTAGGATCATCTAGTTCCAAGTCCCCTGCCATAAGCAGGAACACCCAACATTAAACCATGACACCCAAGGGTTTGTCCAATCTGGCCTTAAACACTGCCAGGGATGGAGCACTCACAACCTCACTGGGCAACCCATACCAGTGCCTCACCACCCTAACAGGAAAGAATTTCTTCCTTATAGCCAATCTAAACCTCTCCTGTTTAAGTTTGAACCTGTTACCCATTGTTCCTAATGAAGAGTCCCTCCACAGCATCCCTATAGGCCACCTTCAGATACTGGAAGGCTGCTAGGAGGTCTCCATGCAGCCTTCTCTTCTCCAAACTAAACAGCCCCAACTTTCTCAGCCTGTCTTCCTATGGGAGATGCTCCAGTCCCCTGATCATCCTTGTGGCCCTCCTCTGCACTTGTTCCAACAGCTCCATGTCCTTTTTATGTTGAGGACACCAGAACTGCACACAATACTCCAGGTGAGGCTTCACGAGAGCAGAGCAGAAGGGCAGGATCACCTCCCTCGACCTGCTGGTCACACTCCTTTTGATGCAGCCCAGGATACGGTTGACTTTCAGGGCTGCAAGTGTACACTGCAGTCGACTCATGTTCATTTTCTCATCGACCACCACCCCCAAGTGCTTCTCCGCAGGGCTGCTCTCAATCTCCTCTTTGCCCAACCTGTAGCTGTGCCTGAGATTGCTCCAACCCAGGTGTAGGACTTTGCACTTGGCATGGTTAAACTTCATGAGGTTGTCATCAGGCCACCTCACAAGTGTGTCAAGGTCCCTCTGGATGGCATTCCTTCCCTTCAGCGTATCCACCAAACCACACAGCTTGGTGTCATCGGCAAACTTGCTGAAAATCTTGCTCCTAGGCTGTAGAACTTGCACTGGAGTAAATAATGTTACTGAAAATTTACTATTTAAAACAAGTGCAGTGGGTGGCAAGAATTAGATGTTAAAACCAGACCGTGAAACTGTACGCATTTGCTGTGCAAATGGATTTGACTTCAATTGGGCAAGCATAGGCTTGGCTCCACCAAGTAATTTGCAGAATGAGGTGTCTCTATAGAATAGTAAATTCCACTTTTCTTTCAGCATTATTTTTCTAGGAAAGGTGCTATTATTCCATAGAAGGAGCTCAGCTAGGCACCTCCCATGAATCTAAGAATTGACTTCAGTTGACATCAGAAGCAAATCCATAGCCTACAGGACATTTTAAAGTAGAATTTCTATTTTGAAAGGAGAATATTACTGCTAATACAACAATTGCCTGTGGCTAGCTTCCTTTGAATTCCTCTTTTTTTTTTTAGACAANTGACTTCAGTAAGAAGTATAATGACTACATGTCAGATAAGACAGTGATGAACTGTGTTTCTTCAAAGAGCAAGAAATAAACTTGCTTTCCTTCCGTTGACATCAGAAGCAAATCCATAGCCTACAGGACATTTTAAAGTAGAATTTCTATTTTGAAAGGAGAATATTACTGCTAATACAACAATTGCCTGTGGCTAGCTTCCTTTGAATTCCTCTTTTTTTTTTTAGACAAGTTAATTATTTCATCATTTAAATCATGAAGTGGCAGAAATCTCTCCATAACATGTGAACCCTTTACTGTAACATATTAATGTATAAATGGGAACATTTTATTCCTTTCTCTTCTGATAAATATAACCCACTCTGCTGGGTAAAGTTTTAAATCAGATAAATGGCTTGTGTGAGAAATCTCAAGTGTCTGATTAGCTGATGCAAGATTATGATTTTATATACTATTAAATAATAAAAAAACCACACCAAAACCCACTTTGGGTTACATTTTGGATGCCCATTTACATTAGTACAAAGTGCATACAAAATGCTAATAAGAACATTAAGTCAATTTTGTATCATCAAAATGCTGCAATAATAAATCAATATCTTATAGGAACGACCTTACTCAGGGTAACTTTGGCATTCAAGACCGATCCTGATTTTACCTGAAAATCATAAAGAAAAAAGTTTAGCCTGTAGACAATTTTCTGTAGAAAAACACTGAAAATAAGTGATGAGTGAAGTATTCAGAATACTTCAAATTTGAATTTTCTCTTTTTAATAAGACATATGGGAATAAAAGAAGGTAATTGTATTTGATACATTATTCAGTATAATTGCCGTTTCCTAAATAGATTACTTCAGATACATTCACTTTTCATACAGTAGAGTATTTAAAGTCTAGTGTTAACAGTGGATTTTATAGCTTTGAAATTCTTGTGAGCCATGGTGAAATGAGTGATAAAGCCTACTGTTAGAACTGTAACCCTTGAAATATTTGGCTTTATTTTTCCTTTAATCACTTGCAGGGAGAAGTTAGTTTCACTCCCTTTCCATGTTAATCCCAGTAAAATTTTAGGGTTTCCTGTTCTGATACTGTGAACTGTTTGGACTTAGGCCTGGGTAATATTTGTCTTGTTCAGAGCTTTTTTTTGGTGGTTATTACATGCTACAGCTTGGGTCTTATTGCATGTATTTAATTTGAAGAGATTTCTGGTGTCTCAGGAGCCTGCTCATGGAAAGTTTAATCACTTTGACAGCAATGAGGAATTGTATCATCGGATTACACTGAGAATGTTTATAGTCCTTTTTTTTTGTTCATGAGAATGCCTGCTTAATCACAACTAAGTGGTACCAAATAAGTTCCCAGGATTACTGTGGTTTGGCACCTCGGCATACAGTTGCTTCAAGTAAAAGCATCCTCTGAAGGTTGCAATGGTTAAGTATCAGAAAAAATTTCAGTTACTACCTGAAGTGGAAGAGGGCTGTATTCTGACCCTCTGCTACAGAGTATGCAATTATGCATTATGCTTTGTCGTATTTGGATTAAACAGATTCAGTTCTATGTGTGAGAGTCCCAGTAGCATTCTTCTATCTGTGTTGCTTGTATTATGCTGCATCATGCTTGCTGTTTTTAAGGTATTTTTCATCTAATTATAAGGATTGCTATAGATGTATAGGAGACCGGTGTGTAGTACTGCTGGTTTCATTATTTTACTTGATGTAGCCCACTTCATAGTTAGGGGTTTCAACAGAAACACCTTCCATCAGACCAGGTGGCTCCAAGCCCCTGTGTCCAACCTGGCCTTGAACACTGCCAGGGATGGGGCAGCCACAGCTTCTCTGGACACCCTGTGCCAGGGCCTCATCACCCTCTCGGGGAAGAACTTCTGCCTAAGAGCTCATCTCAGTCTCCCCTCTGTCAGGTTAAAGCCATTCCCCCTTGTCCTGTTCCTACAGGCCCTTGTCCAAAGCCCCTCTCCAGGTTTTTTGTAGCCCCTTTATGTATGGGAGCTGCTCTAAGGTCTCCCCTTAAGGAGCCTTCTCTTCCCCAAGCTGAACCAGCCCAGCTCTCTCAGCCTGTCTCCAGAGCAGAGCTGCTTCAGCCCTCACAGCATCTCCACGGCCTCCTCTGGACTTGCTCCAACATCTTCATAGCAAATTCTGAGATATGCTTCATGAATGGTTTAGCCTGCACAAAGTATAAAACTGTGTTCATCTCTTCTGTTCTGTTTCTCTGTATGTACAAATTCATACCAGAGCAGTTCATGCAAGTAAAATGGATAAAGAATATGCCATCTGTTGGTGCATGATCTTGATTCAGAGACAGTCATAGGATGAACAGTGCAGATTTATTCATTCAATCTAAGTTATTCTGCTGGACATTTTTACAGTGCCTTGTGGAATTTGGTCTTCATTGTTTCCTAATCTCTGGACAGCAAGTTTTACAGCTAGTTGTTCTGTGGTTATTCCTATAATCAATGTGTATGGAGAACTAAAACGCTCTTAAATCCATAACCAAATCTTTATCCTGAAATGTACATGAATGTTTTTCTTAAGTCAACATACTGAACCATGTATAATGCAGATGTGAAAGTCATTGTCAAAGAATATGATAGGTGCCTGTCGTAGTTTAAACCCAGCCACGCCGCTCTTTCACTCAGTCAACCCCACCTTTCTTGCCCTCCCCTGCTTCCAGAGGGATGGGGGGAGAATCAAAAGAATGCAACTCCCACAGGTTGTGATAAGGACAGTTTAGGAACTAAGGTATAACACAAATCACTGCTGCTACCATCAATAATAATAACGATAAAGGCAATAACAAGGGAAAAGAATACAGCATCTCACCAGCCACCAACAGATAACTCACAACACCCCAACCCAACCGAGTGCTGACAGACCACCTCTTCCAACCACCCCGAGAGAACTAGGCCTTCCAGGTAACTCCCAGTTACCTCCTGGCCATGACGTGCTATGGTATGGAATACCTCTTTGGCTAGCTTGGGTCAGGTGTCCTGTCCCTCCTTCCTCCCAGCCTCCCCTCCTCCCTGGCAGAGCATGAGGCTCACAAAGTCTTTGATCAGAGCAAACATTGCTTAGCAACAACCAAAAACATTGGCCTTATCAGCCTTGTTCCCGGGTTAAGTCAAAACACCAGCTATTAAGGAGGAGAAAAAACTGACTGCAATTGCTGAACCCAGAACAGTGCCAAAAATCCAAACAATTTTGTTTTGAAAGAGATTAGACATATTTGTAAAGGATAACTCTTATGGTGACTGTTACTGCATGGGATGGTCTAAATGTTGTTACAAGCACAGAGAGGCTCGGAACAAGTGCCAGTGGTAGGAAATGGGGAGATGAACTACATGATGTTCCTCCTGGTTCAAATCTCCTCCTTGAAGCATCTGTGCTTGGCCATGGCCATATGTTGGGTTTGTGCTCCTATGGCTGCTCTTATATTTTAGAATCATAGAATAGTTAGGGTTGGAAAGGACCTTAGGATCACATATAAAAATCACACATATATGTGTTCATATATATCATAGAATCATAGAATAGTTAGGGTTGGAAAGGACCTTAGGATCATCTAGTTCCAAGTCCCCTGCCATAAGCAGGGACACCTCATACTAAACTGTGCCACCCAAGGCTTCATTCAACCTGGCTTTAAACACTGCCAGGGATGAAGCACTCACAACCTCACTGGGCAACCCATTCCAGTGCCTCACCACCCTAACAGGAAAGAATTTCTTCCTTATAGCCAATCTAAACCTCTCCTGTTTAAGTTTGAACCTGTTACCTTTTCTCCTATCACTACAATCCCTAATGAAGGGTCCCTCTCCAGCACCTTTGTAGGCCTCCTTCAGATACTGGAAGGCTGCTAGGAGGTCTCCACGAAACCTTCTCTTCTCCAAACTAAACAGCCCCAACTTTCTCAGCCTGTCTTCATATGAGAGGTGCTCCAGTCCCCTGACCATCCTCGTGGCCCTCCTCTGCACTTGTTCCAACAGCTCCATGTCCTTTTTATGTTGAGGACACCAGAACTGCACACAATACTCCAGGTGAGGTCTCACAAGAGCAGAGTAGAGGGGCAGGATCACCTCCTTTGACCTGCTGGTCACACTCCTTTTGATGCAGCCCAGGATACAATTGGCTTTCAGGGCTGCAAGTGCACACTGCAGCTGGCTCATGTTCATTTTCTCATCGACCACCACCCCCAAGTGCTTCTCCGCAGGGCTGCTCTGAATTTCTGCCCAACCTGTAGCTGTGCCTGGTATTGCTCAGGCCCAAGTGTAGGACCTTGCACTTGGCATCGTTAAACTTCATGAGGTTGGCATCAGCCCACCTCACAAGCGTGTCAAGGTCCCTCTGGATGGCATTCCTCCCCTCCAGTGTATCCACCAAACCACACAGCTTGGTGTCATCGGCAAACTTGCTGATGTCAATCCCACTGTCCATGTCAGCGACAAAGATGTTGAACAAGACTGGTCCCAACACCGATCCCTGAGGGACACCACTCATCACCGGCCTTCAGCCATACACTGAGCCATTGACCACAACTCTTTGCGTGTGGCCATCCAGCCAGTTCTTTATCCACCGAGTGCCCCACCTATCAGATTGATGTCTCTCCAATTTAGAGACAAGGATGTCGTGTGGGACAGGGTTGAACGCTTTGCACAAGTCCAGGTAGATGATATCAACTGCTCTACCCCTGTCCATCAGTTCCATAGCCCCATTATAGAAGGCCACCAAATTGGTCAGGCAGGATTTCCCCAAGATTTTGGCACAGAAGTGAAACAATTTTAATCCTATCTTTGCTTGTTTGTCTCTTGGAATCTGGNCAGGTAGATGAACTGCTCTACCCCTGTCCATCAGTTCCATAGCCCCATTATAGAAGGCCACCAAATTGGTCAGGCAGGATTTCCCCAAGATTTTGGCACAGAAGTGAAACAATTTTAATCCTATCTTTGCTTGTTTGTCTCTTGGAATCTGGAGTTTTTATTCTGCTGTTACATTAATTTGTCTTATTGTAAGATAGCTAGCTTGGGAAAGGAGAGAGAATAGATTCTGGAGTTCTACTGACTAGGAAAAACATTAATTTCCTGATGGTTCTATACACTGCCTATTGGTGCCCATCTCATTCCTCACGATACTGATTTTGTAAGACATACTTGCATTTATTATTTTATAGCCACATTTTTAAGAGGAAGTATCAATTTTTTCATATATGTTTTTTGAATTCTTTGTACAGTCATGATTATTCCTTTCTCCAGTCAATAGTGGACATACACTTTAAATCAGATTTTTTTTTAAATATTTTAGAATCCCTTCTATTAGTTCAGCACATTCTTGCAAGTGCAGATTATGCCTGTGCTGTATGGATAAATTTCATAATGAAATTTTTTTGTCGTGGTCCTAAAGGTGGCATAATCATCCAAGTACTGGATGCCAAAATGGTTTCTTTGCATGACAGACTTCAGGATGACTATCTACAGAGGGATGAAAGCCAATGATAAGTGAAGCAACCTTCTCCAAATATCTACAGAATTACCCAGTGTTTTGTAGGACTGAACTGCATTGTATTGATTAGTATGACTTGCAAGATTCCTGTCTTATGGGTTTAAACTTGTTTTCAGTTTGTCAAGGGGAATATATCACAGGAGTACATGTAAGTCAGCATTTCAGCTGACTAAGGCTAGAGTGTTAAAATCCTGTGAAAAGTTCAGAATACTTATGAGTATACTAAACAAAAAGGAAAAGAAAAAGAGTGAGGGTTTTCTTGTTTTAGTCAGCTTGGTTTTGTTTGTGTTAGTTAGTTGGGTTTTGTGGTTGTTCTTTTTTCTTAAGAAAAAAAAAATAAAATTGTACATAACAGTGCAATTAGTTTAGGAAATTGTATTAGTGCTCACCCAAAAATGCTTCTATGGGGATTTAGTGAAGACAGGGCATGCAGGAAAACTGTAGGCTAAAGAGGACCACTCCATATGTCTTTACAATTCATTATATATATGGAATTGACACAGTACAAGACAGCTTTTTCATGCTCCACACAAAAAGAAAAATAGAACAAAATGGTACAAAATGCTGTTGCTGATCTGATGAATTTCGAGCTGCAGAATTATTCTGTAAAGCTTAGAACATCCTCTGGCAAGTCTCAGCTTTCATGCTGTCATCAGTAGGAGGGCTGCTGAAAATTAAATGGATTAGGCAAAGCTAGCTGGTCCTCACCAGTGGGGTATGTGATGCCTTCTCCTGCTCTATTGTTCAGGGTGAGTAGGCATAGCTGGGGATGGAAGGAGAGACGTGCAGCAGGAAACTGCAATAATAATTGAGGAGATTGCTGGTGGTCTCTAGGACTTCTTTTGAACTATGCTTAACCCTGGGGTCAGTGGGTCAATTATTATGCCATGGTGCTGAAGGGCAGATCAGTGGAATCATGGGTAGCTGGTGGGGGAGGATAGGGGTAGCACATTTAGGAACTCTATGGAAAATGAGGCAGTGTGAGGTGAAGAGCTGGTTTAGCAAAAACCACTTCATCAAGCAGCACAGCAGGACCTTTTATTCAATCAGGGTAAATTAGCTCACTTGGAAATCGACGTCATGCAGCTGGGTTGCTTCCAGTTCCAGTTAGGTTAGAGATCGATGTGCAGCCATGTGTTGTGTATGCATGTCAGTAGGGATCTGCAAAATAACTGGGAAATTGTAGAAAGGTTTTCAGTCTTGTGCCAAATCGGTTTACCAAACTGTAGGACGTGTACATGCTGAAGGCTCAGGATTTTCCAACCTCCATCTGACACACAGCTCTTTAGGAATCTGAAGTGTATGCGTAAGGTTACAGAGAGCCATGGGTATCCCTTTCCCAGGGCTCAGATATCCTGGTGCAGTGCATGGGACTCACTGAAACACACTGATTACTAATTTACATGGCCTTTTCACTGGCCTCTTCCTTCCTTCGAAGGAAGCCTTCAGGCTCCCACTGAGAGGGATTAGGAACACAGTATCCTTAGACTACCTTCATTTTTGGTGTCAGTAAAAAGTGACAAAGTGCCACAGTGCCGTTTCCTGGTGTAGTACCATTTGGAACACAACTATCATGTTCAGGTTCCTGCCCAGGTCACCTTCTCTGTTGTAGATGTCTGGAGGTCAGCATTTGCAACCACACATAAGGGCCTCATTGATGATAAAAGGCTGCTGCAGACAAGATATGGATTTACAGTGCATTCGTTATTACTAGCAGATACCCTAATGGGCTTTCCCCCATGAATGTCTCTAATCCCTTTTAAAGCTGCTTATGCTCTTTGTCTGTATGACATCAAATAAAATACACTATGTAACAAACCAGGGGGAAAAAAAAATCAGAACAAAACCAAAAATGTATTTGGGTTGTTTTTTTTTTCCTTTTTTTTTAGCTTTTCTTTAGTTTTGTCCTGATAAACTAATTAGGTGCCCTCTGTCTCTTGCAAGTTTATAAATTTATAACATGTCTATCATCAACCACTTTTTTCACAGGACTTTTACAGCAAGAATGTATAGAAAATTATTAGGTATAATTTACTCTATTAAATTAACATCAAGTGCTGGATTAGCAATTCAGATAGACAATATTTAGTTTTTAAGAAATGTTTCTGCATTAGAAGTTTTTCCACAAGGAACTCTTTATGTGGTTGTCAGGTTAAGCAATTCCTTGAGTACTTAAGAACACACTTTCAAAGAATAAGTTTTAAGTTATTCCAGAGGTTTTTTTCTGTAGCTGATAAATACTTGGTTTCAGCTTTTCCTTCCACTGGAAGTGTAACAAAATGACTAAGACGTGCCAAGCTCTCCAGTTACAAAGTTAGTACTAACAGTGTTGTAAGTCCATCTTTGTAGTCATTCCTAAGTAACTCTTAGAAAGTAATGAAAGGAATATACCTTTTTCTCTTTGAAGGTACTGCTTTTCTGATAAGAAATGAGATGGGATTCATGAGTGTAATTCTATGTCATGGACAGGTAAGAATATCTACCTTGCGACTGCATTTTCTTTCAAGAGTGGCAAAGAATCAAAATTTGAGGAGATGCAGAGGCAGGTCAGCAGTCCCAGACATGTATTTTTGGTCATACTGGTTCTTAGCTGCAGAGGCCCTTTTCTTGTACAACAGTCTATGCTTAGGTAAAGCAAATTAGGGTGACAGGAAGAGAAACAGATTTTTACATTATGGCATCTTATGTTGAAACTGACACAGGAGATGTCTGACAAACAACTGTAGTTCATGTTGAGAAGAAAAAAAAAATATGGTATGTGCAAACATCAAAACGTTTTTCCCTGCTTTTTGCCTGTAACAGGAGGAAAGAAGAGAATCTTTATTTTCTCATGCACAGGGAAAAAAACCCAAAATTTTGGCATGTTCAAGGAGTAAAATTCTACATCTCTATGCAGGTAGAGACCAGGTTGTGAAAAGGGTTCCATCATTGCCTAAATCAGTTCAGGCCACTTACTAGTGAATTTCTAGGTACAGAAAATACTCATTTGTTTTTAACAATACAAAGGGAGGCACGCTTTTTCTAATTAAGAAAACAAGAATGGCAGTCATTTGGCATTAAAACTTTTTTGCGTTTTCCCTGGGATCCAAAGAGTATTTCTTTCTGCCATTCCCTTTGAAATTTTTCCTGGGGCTGATGTTTCATAAATACATCACCAGGGGATAAAAAACATCTAAAACGGCCTCATAAGCCTTTTATTTTCTTCTTTGTATTTTTTTTTTTTTTTTCCTAGCAGGAATATTCTTTAAGGGTTTATCTGTTGCAAATAG
>NDXB01003920.1:123636-144076 GCA_002631895.1 Agapornis roseicollis
TTTTTTTTTTTTTTTTTTTTGCAAAACCAGAAATTTAGAAGTCTCAGTTTCTTATATTCTTGCAGGTTAAAAACCTTTGAATATATGAATGTTGTGACTCAGTTTGCCTAGGCAACAAAACTTACAGTACTGACCTAAGCCAGCCTTTTCTTATTGTGATTTCCCCATCTTTCATAATAATGAGAGTAGACCGACTAGGATAAAGCAGGTTTAAATCCTCTTAAACTCTAAGAGAAAAGTAACCCAAGGATCTGGGCTGGTTTATTCATCAGAGACAGAAGGTACACACCGATCATACAGTAAACATCTGGACTGCATCAAACTATCTGGGTGGAGAGGGCAAATGTCTTTCATGCAAGATTAAATGTCCGCCTGCTTTTTCAAATACAGTTGTACTCAGGTGCCTTAATCTTACATTTGCAATTAATTTGAAAACTTAAATTACTCATTTTTAGGCATGGCTATTAAACGCAGAATCCATTTTGTGACAACAACCACAAAAAGTGGTTTTGATATTTTATTTTCTTTTTGAAGCAGGATAAAATCTAAAGTTCTTGAACTTCCTATTGTGGAAAAGCGAGTCTCTGCAACAGCCATGAACATGTGCAGTCACTATGACTATTTTGTAGGTGAAAAAATTGCAGATGGGAAGAAATTGAACAATTTAATTTCATAAGTAAGCAAGGTTTAACCACCTCCCTCCTTCCCTCAGAGTGATACTTTGTCACCTTTCTGCTTAAGGCTAGTCTCTTGTGATGTGACAGGAGTTTTCACCTGGTATTGTTTTAGCTGGAGTGATGTGGGCTGTGCAGGAGACAGCTAGACCCACCCTCGATGGTGTATGGCTTACGAGGTGGGAGCCATTTCCTTAGACACATCCTTGGCTACTCACTTCCCCTCTGTGGCTAGGATGTTTCAAGAGCATAGCTTCTGTCCCAACAGATGAAAAACCTAGCACAAGGGCAAAATAAAGAATCTGCCCAAGATTAGTCTGCTGAGAACTGATGGTTATTTTTTTGTCTGACCTGAAGATGCCTGTTTCTGTGCCCTTGCACACTAGAGGATGCTCTCCCTTGTTCTCTGAAATACATTTAATGCTTATATTAAGATATCTACCAGTCTGCCTGCTGCTGCATGGGGATAAGTACTGACTATCAAACAAAATGATCTTTTTCCCAGCTGCAAAGAGGCATTGTCTTCCTCAGGAGGACCTTAGGAACAAGAGAGTAAACAACCAGCTTGGCTGTGCTTCCTGCATGACCTTGGGTTGGGCTGCTTCATCTGGAAAAGTTTCTGTTCCCCCTCCTGCCACCCAGTAAATGGGGATAATAATAGCTGCCCATATCGTCAGGGGATGTGAGGGCTAATAAGTTAATGCCTGTGAGGCTCTCTGGCACCCTGCTGACAAGGGGCTGCCTGAGTGCTGTGACAGCATAGGAGTGCAGGAGCTCACGGAGCAGGAGTTGCTCACTCTCTAGTGTTGATTAGAAGGGGAAAAAGCAACCATGAGAGCCGGGAAGGAAGACAACAGCCATAAAAGCTGAAGCAACCACAGAGGGTGGGCTTCAATGCCCAGCAAGATTAGGAAATAGCTAGTTCGCCCACAGTGTTATTCTGTTTGTGTTATAAACTTCATCCCATACGCACTAGGAGACCTGGGTGTCTTCTGCATGCCAGCATGATATCCTGCATGGAGCAATTCAAAGCAGTTGATGCATGGTAGTGGTAAAGGGGGAAAGGGGGGAGAGACAGATTAACAGAAGACAAGGAAACCAGAATCATGTGCTTAAAGAAGCCTGTAGCAGCAAGGATGTTTGCAGTCCCTCAAGGCTCGTCCCGACCTTGGGGAGACTGCCCATCAAGGCAGTATCCCAAGCTAGGCATAGAGGATAGCAAAGGTAGGGTTTGTGGGTGTTAAGAAGGTATCAGCATAAGCTTAGGTGGGTCCAGAACTGAATCAGAGCCTGTGATTCCTACAGACATACTCATGTACCTTTTGCAGACCCACTATGCCACTCTTCAAGATGAACTTGTTTTGGTTTGAGATTCTTTTTCTTCTTCTTCCCTCCCCATTAACATATCCTAAAGGGAAAACAATCTTTCCATGAAGAAGTTAATCTGTTAGCCATCAGAATAACAGCTCATATTTTATGAGAAGTTATTTATATGAAAAATCTCAGATGTTAGAGTGTTTGGTGAGAATTCCTTCTTTTGCAGAAGGCTTGCATAGTTCAGTCCAGAGTTACTGACATGTTATTGTATCTGTGTGAGCACAGTCAGGACCTGATGTGAAATTTCCTGTGATCTAAATCAGGACTGCTCAAATGTCAGTTAATGAGGGTCCTGATGCAAGTAATTTCTGTGACTGCTGCTCCTTTGAGGAGCAGCGGCAACATGCAACCACAGTGCCCATCTGAAAAGACAGAGAGCCGGGCTGGCCTGGCAGAGCTAGCACACTGCTTGCAGCTGAGCAGTAAGCTTGTACAGATGACACAAAGAGTGGAGTACTGCAGTGATGTGCTTCACTTCATGTTCGATGAGCCTCATATTCATGGCTCTAATCACTGGATAAAGCACTACTGGAATGTGGAAGGAGAAACCTGTTATCACATTAGAGAGGTGGTGATGTGTTACATCACAGAGACTTTTGGAGACTTTTGCAGGTGCTACCACTTATTCTGGATGGAAATAAACACCTCTTTCCATCACTAGACAGAAGTTCAGATTAAAGTAGAAATGGTGGTGGAGTGACGGTAGCACTTAGCAGATGGATTTAGAGCCAGACATAAGGGTTTTGCAAATCCTTCTGCTATTAGACTGTCATTAATAGCTCTTTAAAGTGTTACATTTCTGGTCCTTTAAAATTCTGTTCAGGAGAATGGTGTCCTACTGCATTTACTGGGCTTAGTAAAATACAGCCTTACTCAACTGGGACTTCAAGGGTTTTTCACTACAGTACAATTGTAAAAATAAAAGAGGCAAGTTTGAGCACTTTAATGACAAATCACAATTAGTACACTCAGTCTCTTTCTAGCACCTGTAAAACCTTTGTTTGGAGGCTGATAAACTTCATGTAATTTACCAAATTACATGCTTTGGAATAGCAATATCAATATAGGTTTGTCTTATGGCAAGGTAGGAGTGGGCTATGTCCATTCTGTTGCTACAGAAACCCTTTGTGACTGTATATGATGTAAAAACCCTGGGGTGACCTTAGAGCAGCTGCCAGTGCCTAAAGGGGCTACAAAAAACCTGGAGAGGGACTTTGCACAAGGGCCTGTAGGGACAGGACAAGGGGGAATGGCTTTAACCTGACAGAGGGGAGACAGAGATGAGCTCTTAGGCACAAGTTCTTCCCTGTGAGGGTGGTGAGGCCCTGGCACAGGTTACCCAGAGAAGTTGTGGCTGCCCCATACCTGGCAGTGCTCAAGGCCAGGTTGAATGCGGCTCGGAGCCATCTGGTCTAGTGGAAGGTGTCCTTGCCTGTGTCAGGGTGGTGGAACTGGATGAGCTTCAGTGTTCCTTCCAACACAAACCAGTCTGGGATTCTATGGCATATGCCAACACCAAGTATATTTGTCCATTTTTGCCACTTCCTTCATCTGCTTTGAAGCTTTTGGGACTTTGGGGGATATTGGTGAATTGTTTCTAAGAAAGAAGACATATGCATTTCACCATAACTCTATTCTTTTCCTGGAGACTTTATAGTCTAAAGAACTCACCAACAGTTGGGCTCCTTCCTGTGTCAGATGTGATGAAAAGTGATACATTTATATACCTGATTATTGATTTTCTCAAATCAAGATTTTATATGGATAATTTCTGACAAGAATTAGTCTTGTTCAAGCAGAATGACAAACTTAAATATATTGTACAGACTGTTGTGAAGGAAAGTTTTACTGCTATTATTTATTCAGTGGGAACCAGTACACTATCCTTATAGATGAAAATACACACAGGAAAATCAACCCTAATTCACAATACTCACTACAGGTATATGTGAAACAAAAGCAGCAAAATAAGTCTTCTTCTTATGTGTACACCTCTTTAGGGACTTGAGCTGTGCCTGAAAAGTAGAGCCAGCACTTCTGGTGTGATAGAATCATAGAATAGTTAGGGTTGGAAAGGAGGTTAAGATCATCTAGTTCCAACCCCCCTCCATAAGCAGGCACACCTCACACTAAACCATGCCACCCAAGGCTTCATCTGATCTGGCCTTGAATACTGCCAGGTATGGAGCATTCACAACCTCCCTGGGCAACCCATTCCAGCATCTCACCCCCCTAACAGGAAAGAATTTCTTCCTTATATCCAATCTACAGGGGGAGCTTGTGATAACCATTTATTTTTTAAATCACAGAATCACAGACTGGTTTGGGTTTGAAAGGACCTTAAACCTCATTTTGTTCCAGCCCCCTGCCACGGGCAGTGACACCTTCAAAAGAATTCTGAATGCATGTTCCTTGCTGCTCATGCGTGACAGTGAGATCAGTCATTCCTGCTTTGCTGTTCTTGTAAGCCATGGGGAGACAGAAGAATGGGAAACCCAGTTTGTTCAGCCAGAAGCAGGGACTGGGAGTCTTATGGAAGCTTGCTCGCCCCAGCTGCTGGCTGTCCAGGGGCACCTGTTTGGACATTCTGGGGAAACGAGCCATGAAGCCAACTGTCAAGAGCTGTTTTGGGATGAGGGGTTGATCCACAACACAGTGGCTTGCTTGTAACGCTCACATCTTCTGTGCCATTGCTAAGTCCAGCTCCTCTAAATTACTGAAGCTTGCCTGGAGTCATGAATCTCTCACAACCTGATCTGTGTGAGAGTAGCCGGGTGTTGGAGAGCGCTGGCTGGAGGGGTGCCAGATCCTGCTATGCCTTTGTGGGATGCTCTGGCAGAGCGACCCGCTGCCCCTGGGTCAGGCACAGCTGCCCCAGCCCCACCAAGGGCTGAGTTTGCATCCGCAACTTCAACCCTGTTGTAAAACCCTCCTTGGCCACTGCAGCCGCCTTTGGCAGCATTACAGCTCTCAAATCCCTCTCACTATTCTCTAACAACCATGATGAGGTGCTGAAACATGGGAGCTGAAATCCCTGCATTATTGTTCTCCAGCAAAGCAGGCTTGCAAGGGAACATGCCTTGAAAACATCTGGTGTTAGTTTGGGAATTAGGACCAGATATGGCTTTACAGTGACCAGATTACTGCACATGACACCACTACCAGCAACAGGGAAGTACTTGCTTTAATTCCTCCAAGAACAAAACAAAAAGTATACTAATTTATTTAATATTCTTAGCAAATGTATGCCTTTGTCTGAAGACTGCATTTTATTCCAGATAAACTGAGGGAAGAATCAATTTTCTGTGATAAGCCTGGAGCAAAAATAAATAATTATTTCCTATATCCTGCAGAAATTACATGGCTATGAATGTTAGTGTAGCTGTAAGTATCTCCAGTTCACTCTCCTCCCAGAACCACAGGGCTTTGCATACCAACAGCTGAGAGTGGGAAAGATGACACATACTGGTTTTCTGATTTCTGCTTAGTAAGAAAGGCTCTAATGAGAACAAATACTCTGATGACCATGAGCATCAACGCTTCCTGTAAGAAAAAGTATCAATCCATCTTCACTCTATTACAACCTTCAAAAGTAGACAAATAGGAAACCCATGTTACATGGATGTGTTTTCCCTACAAAGAGGTGGACATTACTTTATTTGTTTATTTTTTAATGAAGGAAGTGACACAGTGACACAACATTGAGTGCTGGGAAATTGGAGGGGGCTGAAGGGGGACATTTTTACTTTGCAGACATTACCAGTCTTGCTCTGCAGGAACATTGAATCTCTAAACACTGTGTTTACTGTTCAGACTTGACATTGTTTAGGTGTTTGGAGCTACTCATGCCAAGATCTTGTCTGGTGTTCGTAAAGATTCACTTTCTTCTGACTCTGTTTTCCTTGGAATAAAGGATCTAACACTTGTCCTGGAAGATATTCTGTTTCTGCCTTGTGATTAGCTCATTTACCTCAAATTTTCCTGTTTCTTCCACCTCCTTCCTTGACAGCCTCACTTGCTCAGTGAGCCTTTTCCACTAACAGCTCTTCCCAGAATTGCAGTGCTGAGGTATGGTATTGGGAAACAAAGGCAAGCTGCCAAGGTAGCCTCTTCTCACACGAATACATGTGTTGGGTGTTTCCAGAACTAGAAAAATACGTTGGTACTGTGGAGTCCAAGAGAGACACTAAGATCTGGAAAGAATTGTCTCCCATTTTTGGGGCCATTTGGATCTGTAAGAAATTAGAGATTGCATTTTCTGTGCATCAAATCAGCTAACACCACTGTATTTGTCTAGAAGCTTGTAGTAGATACCAGTGTGTGGCTGATGATCTGTAGAGGTAATGCCTGTCCATGACATGAAGGTTAATGGAAGCAGTGGAGTGCTAAATAGCTGCATTGAACCTAATTACATGCATAAATATAGAAAGCTTAGCCTTTGCAGTAGAAGAACCAGTAAAATGCTGCACATTTTTGATCAGTTTTAGCGACTTTGTTCCAATCATGCTACCATCCCATTTATTCTTTGATTACGTACTCCAAAATTCACCAACAGAGAATTCACAGAGAGTAAAATTCCCATCTCACGGTAATGTTTGTGCCAGAAAGTGCCTTGCATGCTGACTGAATCAGAGCAAAATACCTTTTGTATTATCTCACTGCTTATTATTAACTCATAACAGGCATATCTAGTACCAAAGAAAGTCAGCTGTTGGAAATCCATGTGGGCAGTCAAAAGGGAGGAAGAAGTGTCAAAATTCCAAATAATACATACTTCCCAAAACCTGAAACATTGACAGATATGACACATTTTGGGGAAAACCCAGATTCTTTCCACGAAAATACTTATGCTTCTCTCAGTCCAGGATTTTACACTTTAGAAACCAAGTGGTGATGCAAACTGCTTCCCAGCTAAACAGGGACTGTTTATGTTTAAACATTCAAAATAGTTTCTGCTAGGCTTAGGTAAAATGGTAGGAGAAAAGGGATGTTGTGGAGGATGAGCTGCAGATGATAAAGGAAAAGCTTAATTTGTTTGTCTTGATTAATGCTGACAATCTACAAATAAGGGCACCTCCCATGGTGGATGCTACAGAGTAGACCTCAGGTTTTGGGCTGTGGTGCTGGAATGATTGTTAAGCATAATTTACTGAGGAACAAGAAAGAAAGCACTCTGTATTCTGAGACTACTAGGGTCAGAGCTGGCCTCTTGCAAATTACCAAGAGTAGTCCTTCTAGCTCACCCATTTGTGTTTCTACTGTAACAAGAAATCACATAGTACATTTGATAGGGAAGCAGGGATTTTCCAAACCCACAACATAGGTGTTATTGGGATTACTTTCTATAAATTTCAGTGGGAGTCTTCTAATTCCATTACAATAATTTGAAAATCCCACTGAAGACAAAAAGTTTATGTTTTATTCTCTTAAACTTAATTTGAAGATATTTTCTAGAGATATATTCTGTATATGCTGTATTCTGGCACAGTACACAATCGAGATAAAGAAATAATGTATTTTTAGCCTTATCTCTGTATTCTTGTCCATAACTATTATGCTGAGGAACTAAATGAAGTTAAAAACCACTCAGGAAGCTGTTGTCATGTACTACCTAACACAGCAAGGAAAGATGAAATGAAATTTCTGTTCGGAGAATTATTTTTACAAGCTGTGACTTTAGTATTACATACTATACAAAATGTTAAGAACCTCCCAGTTGAAATAATTCATGCATATTTTGGCTCACATGACATGAATTTTTTGGGCAAAGCTTCAGTTGGTTACAATGGGAAAAAAAGGTCAACTTTCTCCTGGTCCTTTTATGCCAGTGAAGTATTTGAAGAACCAAAGAGGACCCAAGGGACTTGTCTGGGGGAAAGAAATTTCCTAGTCACAGGAGATTTTGACCTCTGATGTGTGGTCAAATACAGCTCAGCTTGAAGAGAAAGTGATAAACTTTTAACTCCATTTCTTTCTGAGGAAAGTATTTAAAAGACCAGCAGACTTCTGGGTCTCTCAGATACCAACTATTTTATGCCCCTAGTCTTAGGCTTATATTACCTTACGCTACTTAGAGGTAGAATAGTTGTACACCTGTTAAGATTTTGCAATATGGGTTTGTTTTTTGGCTTTTTTTGTTTTGTCAGAAGTACATATAAATGAAATCTTGAAAACATGGGAGCTTTTGTTACCCATACTTAAATGCACATGTTGTTTAGATGAAAAACTGGCATGCTGTAAGTTTCCTATTTAATTTGTGTAGTCTTCATTCGACCAGCTGGATTTCTTTTGCTGAACATTATACTAGTTAATAAGGGGAGAGCTGGAGCCAAGAACAGGAAAAATAGCTGGCCTAAAAGAGCAAGTTATCTAGGCTGACAAAAGGAAAATGTAAATACCTTGTGTTGCTGGGTGAAAATCAATTTAGAGATGCTTGGGGTAACTCAAATGTACCATGAAAATGGCTGCCAAAATGTAACCTTTTGCTCTTGTGCATCACATGTAAGCTACTGCTCATTTATAGAGTTTAATTCATTAATTCATTCATTAATAGGGTTTTCATTTATAGGGCTGTACTATGTCTTTCACCTTGTGCCCAGTGTTATCAGTAACCTTTTGTGATAGGTCCCTTGAAAGAGTTTTTTGACTGTCCAAATAAAATAAAATAAAATAAAATAAAATCTCAGGTATATCTCCTTTAGAACTCTTTCTGGATTTTATGATGTAGATATTGCTTAGATGCTGTTTCCTTGCACAACTTGCTCTGAATTGTATCTTTCATTTCAGGAGTTCAGCTTCTTGGGTAGCTAAAATCTCCTGCTGTTGTTTCTGCTGCAGGGAGGAAGGGGGCTGTTGGGCACTCTTGAAGAGTTTTTTGTGTCAGCAGTACTTATGGGAGAGAGTCAGCAGCATAAATCAGTGCAGCTTGTTTGTGCTCGAATAGGGATTTGCTGCTCAAGAAAGCCTGGCATTTCAGCTGTCATTTTCATCCCTGTTGTTTTTCTTCAGAAATGCAGGTCTGTAGATTGTAGCTGGGGTGGAAGGTCTGACCTTGATTTTCCTGCAGTCATAGAATCATAGAATCATAGAATAGTTAGGGTTGGAAAGGACCTTAAGATCATCTAGTTCCAACCCCCCTGCCATAAGCAGGCACACTTCACACAAAACCATGTCACCCAAGGCTTCATCCAACCTGGCCTTGAACACTGCCAGGGATGGAGCATTCACAACTTCTCTGGGAAACCCATTCCAGCATCTCACCACCCTAACAGGAAAGAATTTCTTCCTTATAGCCAATCTAAACCTCTCCTGCTTAAGTTTGAACGCGTTATCCCTTATCTTGTCACTACAGTCCCTAATGAAGAGTCCCTCCACAGCATCCCTATAGGCCACCTTCAGATACTGGAAGGCTGCTAGGAGGTCTCCACGCAGCCTTCTCTTCTCCAGGCTGAACAGCCCAAACTTTCTCAGCCTGTCTTCGTATGGGAGATGCTCCAGTCCCCTGATCATCCTTGTGGCCCTCCTCTGCACTTGTTCCAACAGCTCCATGTCCTTTTTATGTTGAGGACACCAGAACTGCAAACAATACTCCAGGTGAGGTCTCACGAGAGCCGAGTAGAGGGGCAGGATCAGCTCCTTTGACCTGCTGGTCACACTCCTTTTGATGCAGCCCAGGATACGATTTGCTTTCTGTGCTGTAAGTGCACACTGAAGCTGGCTCATGTTCATTTTCTCATTGACCACCACCCCCAAGTGCTTCTCCGCAGGGCTGCTCTCAATCTCCTCTCTGCCCAACCTGTAGCTGTGCCTGGGATTGCTCTGACCCAGGTGTAGGACCTTGCACTTGGCATGGTTAAACCTCGTGAGGTTGTCATCAGGCCACCTCACAAGTGTGTCAAGGTCCCTCTGGATGGCATTCCTTCCCTCCAGCATATCCGAACCACACAGCTTGGTGTCATCGGCAAACTTGCTGAGGGCGCACTCAATCCCACTGTCCATGTCAGCGACAAAGATGTTGAACAAGACCAGTCCCAGACTCCAGGCACTAGCATTTATGAAAAATGTCTTTCAAATATGTTAACAGGTGCCTTCCTGCTGCTGCTTGCTTTCTGCTTGGAACTTGGACCTAATTTCTCATCACATGCTAGTCATCAAAGCACTCTGATTTGGTTTATCAAAGTGAAAGTAAGGTTTAACTGTGATAGGCTTATTTTTCCTGACTGTTAGCTCACTGATACATAAGTGACCTTTCCACTAAAATTCCCTTTCCCTCTTGTACCATTTGACTGTGATACTTCTCCATGCTTATCTACTCTCCATTCTAGCTTACCAGGTCTCTGGCCTTGTCTTTCTCTTCACTTGCTCAGAATCTTTTCAGATTATTCTGTTATATATATTTTCAATCTTTATTATTTTTTTTTCTTTTTACACCCAGCCTGGTGTGTTGCTCTGCCCTGGAATAAAATCCACTTCAAAAATACAAACATTTCCATGGGGAACAGGAACATGCCTAGCTCCTGTCACCTCTAATCATACAAGGAGTGTTGCATTGGAATCTTACATGGCTTCATTTCATATGTGGTTTCATTTGCCCAAATGTCCATGAGTTGCCTGGCCACAGCAAGTTTTGAGTATCTCGTCTGCTGTTGCTCTGTGAAGACCATGTGGCCTGCCTTCTACACAGCATGAGCAGCAGGTTGAGGGAGAGGATTCTCCTCCTCTGCTGCACTCTGGGAAGATCCCCCTGCCGTCCTGCATCCAGCTCTGGGGCAACAACACAAGAGGGACGTGGAGCTGTTGGAGGGAGTCCAGAGGAGGCCACAGAGATGCTGTGAGGGCTGGAGCAGCTCTGCTCTGGAGACAGGCTGAGAGAGCTGGGCTGATTCAGCCTGCAGAAGAGAAGGCTCCTTAAGGGGAGACCTTACAGCAGCTCCTGTACATAAAGGGGCTACAAAAAACCTGGAGAGGGCTTTGGACAAGGGCCTGTAGGGACAGGACAAGGGGGAATGGCTTTAACCTGACAGAGGGAAGATTGAGATGAGCTCTTAGGCAGAAGTTCTTCCCCAAGAGGGTGGTGAGGCCCTGGCACAGGTTACCCAGAGAAGCTGTGGCTGCCCCATCCCTGGCAGTGTTCAAGGCCAGGTTGGCCAGGGTTGGAGCAACCTGGTCTAGTGGAAAGTGTTTCTGCCTATGGCAGGTGATTGGAACTGGATGAGCTTTAAGGTCCCTTCCAACTCAAACCAGGCTGTGATTTTGTGATTCTATGGAGGCACAGAACCTGTGTTACACCCACCAGCCAAGCACAGATACCTTATAAAATGGTAGTAATTATTTCTGGTTGGCAGTTAACTGCTTGCTTTATATTTAACCCATCATAAGCTCTACTGCTGAAGATCTTCATAATGTCTACTTGCAGGTTATATTGATTTGCATTTCCTAGCTGGCCATGCGTAGTTAGCACTTTAGAAAATTTTGAACCAAATGAATTTTCAAAAATGACAGTAACCTTTAAACATATTTTTGGGGGACAAGAATAACAAAGAGACAACCAGAAGGGATGAAAAATACCAAAGAAACTCTGATTTTAAAATAAACTCAACATTTGCTTCATAAGGAGCAAGTGAGAGTCTATTCTATATGGGGCATCACGTGCAATTGGTTGCTTCTGTAGGACTATGTCACTAAATTTGTAGAGCCACAGTAACTGTTTTACAGGTGATTCATATTTACCAGAAAAAAGTTAAAAGTTTGAAACCAGGTACATTGGTCTGAAATTCTGGAGCCACAGGCGAGCCAACCACAGTCATACTTACTGGATTTTTTTGTCATATGATCCAGAGTGAGAATAAAGGTTGGGATTCTCACAAATGCTGCGGCACATGAAGATATGACTGTCATGTTAACAACTCTTCATAAAGTTGTCACAGTACTGAGAAATAAACCCTGAATTTTTAATGCTAAACACAATTCTGATGCAACTAAAGTTAAACAGAGCTCCTTTAACAGATAATCAGTGGGAGACACACACTTGGGAGAGCATTTCTCTATGCCATAGACTAATCATTAAGAGGACAACAGTACTTTAGAGTCCTTTCTTTAGACCTTGTTCCCTGGACCCAGAAGAGAAGCTTGGAGTATGAAAACTTATTATATTCCTTTTGCAGCAAGAATAGTACGTCTAACTGGGTGCTCTCTGGCTGTTTAGAAAATAAGCGCCAATGAGGAGGTTCCATAGTCTTATCTCTCCTTGGACTTAATGGTTTAAGAACCATTAAGAACCATTAGTCTGGAAATCTGTATGAACTCTTATTACTGCAATAGTTTGTTTTAATGCCCAGATTGCCAGAGAGGTGTCTATTGTAAGCAAATATTATATGAGCAATCTGGTCTCATGGAAGGTGTTCCTGCCCATGGCAGTGGGTTGAAACTAGATGAGCTGCCAGGTTCCTTCCAATACAAAACATTCCATGATTCTAGGATAATTATATGATATAAGATGTTCCTTGATGTAACTGTTCTCATTTCACCTTGCGACAGCAATTTAGCACTGCTAACATCTGGCCCTGCCAAAATTAAAAACTAACCACGAGGTTGGGCATTGTAATAATCTTATCATGGTCACACGGTTCTTTTGTTAGCAGATTGTTAACATTATTCACAGATGTTTTAATTTAAAAATGCAAGAATGTAGGCATCTCTATAGCACCTTAAAAATTATAATTCATATCCTTTTCTGCATGCATTTCTCTGAGAGACAGCTGAAGACTTGACTTTTGAGCTCTTCATGAGAATAGATTGGTCAGGTTACACTGTAGTTTGCATGTCCTTCATTATTCCAATGAAGATGATGAAAGCTTCTAGTAACAAAAGGACATTTGGTAAACAAAAGCAAGCTGACTCTTATATGAAGAGCAGATCCATCTTTTTGTCCTAGTTACGCACAGTGTGGCAGCCAACTTGCTATTTGCAAAGAGCCTGGGGCTGGCACACCAGAAAGAGTCATGTATTTTCTCCAGATGATGCTTAAAAGCACAGAGCTGCAGAAACAAGATTTTTTGGCAGGGACAGTTACCTTTCCTCTTAAGTTTTGCTGTCTTACCTGGCCACCACTACTGTACAGCACCAGGGATTCTTCTTCTGTCCTGTGCACAGGTAAGGAAGAGGTCATGGTTCACAAGTTCTTCCACAGTGAAAAAGAAGCTGGCCCTTTTAGCCAGATGAGTGTTATTCTGTCATCTGCTAACAACCGCAGACTGATTAGAAACAAGCAGACATGTATTTGTTCTCTTGAACAAATACGTGACTGTATGTTGACAATTAGCCATAACATTTGTGCAGGTTGGCAGCAGCTACTGCTGGTTTGATTTATTCCCCACTCTCTGTAATTGTAATCAAGTCTCTTTTTTAGAGGAAAATTCCCCTTTCATCTCATTTTTTTTTCATTTGTGAGGGTGGTGAGGCACTGGAACAGGTTGCCCAATGTGGTAAATGTTCCATCCCTGGCAGTGTTCAAGGCCAGCCTGGACAGAGCCTTGGGCGACATGGTCTGTTGTGAGGCATCCCTGCCCATGTCAGGCAGGTTGGAAGTAGATTATCATAAAGTCCTTTCTGACCCAAACCATTCTATCATTCTGTGGTTTCATACTTGCCTACAAAAACATACTCTTTTTTAATCAAATAGACTAGAAAAGAGAAACAATCTCCTATTTCTAGTCTCTTGAATTTTCTCACAGTTAAAAAGGTAAAACTAACTTCTGCAAGATTCACTGGTGCTATACTTAATTAATCCTAGCATTTCAGTCACCTTAACCTTTAGAAATGTAATGGGCTTGAGGCAGGAAAGACTTTCATTTACTGTGTTTGTCATTTGCAATTATGCCATTTAATTTCTCTTGAGGCCTCACAGCTTTACTTGAGTTTCTCTTCCAGGCTGCTTGTGGAAAGCCCACCAAACAGGAATCAAAGAGCAAGAAACAATGGCCACAACATCTAAGTCCTGAGAAAACAAAATAAATATTATTTTGTCAGTGTTACTTCTGAAAAACATACTGAAAAACAGTATTAAATATCTTTCTTGTATTCTTCACTAGCTGTTGGGTTTTCATCAGAAAGAGGGGGAAATACTGGGAAAATAACCTAGCAGGTGGGACTGTTTCAGGTAAGATGCTATTTCTAGTAGACTTAGCAGAAATAGTGTGAATGAGAAAAGAAATTACATGAGTTACCCTGCAAGAATAGATTGGGCACAATCTAACATCTGTGGAAAAGGCAGTGTTGCAAATGAAAATGAAACAGGAAGAGAAGAGAGGCTTCCAATGGAGCATCATTATCACAAAACAGAGCATTGTTACCACAGCACAGCAGAAAGGAGATCAAGTGGATTCAGGAGGCTTTATTTGCACCTTTGACATTGAACAATTTTGTACCAGTTGAAGAAAGGACCCAAGATCTGATTTAAAGCCACTTTGGTCCTGTTTGGGTCTTGATATTTCAGATATCAGCTGTTGTTGGATTAATTCTCAGAACAAGTGAATCTAATCTGACTAACGGATATCCAGAAACACAGAGGGAAACCCAGGCACTTGAGTGTTTTACTTCTGTTTTTTACCTTTACATGCTCCTTCTCCACTTTAGTAAATGCATACTTTTCCTCCAGTGTAGGGTATTTCTCCCTCACACTAGTTCACATGTTTTGCTTGCCAGAGCACGTTGGCTAAACTACTTCCATTAGCATTGTTGTAAATCACAGGGACAGCAAAGATTAGTTAGCACTTTTGGAAGAGCAGTAGTACCCAGTTGGGCATACTTTTATTGTCATTCCCTATGAGTATCATCTACTAATATAATACACATTTGTGAACTGTGAGTTTTGTAAACATGAGTTGTAAGAGAAGCATCATTCTTTATGATTACAATGAATGGAAAGGTTTTCTCTTTCCTCCAAAACAAGAATATTTTACTCTGAAAGAAGGAGTACTAATACCTTTTCTGAGAAAAAAAAAGTGTCAGTAAGAGTCTTATTTCAAAGAAGAAAGCTTTCTAACAGAATATAATAACAGCTGTTGGAATACAAGCTTTTGGAAGTAAAGCTGATTTAGTTCAGCTTTTTTGGAATTAAAGATGATTTAGTTTAGCTTCACTTTAGCTAATTTAGCCAAGCTAGTTCATTCCAGGTAGCTATGCAATAGAGAAATTACAGCTTGGAAGGTGGAAATGTCCAATCTTTATAGCAGCAGCATAGTAGAATAACACAGTACCTGATAATTTTATTTATAATCTGTAATAAAGTGGTAAAATACCTTCTTAAAGGGTCTTGCTTTGAGTTATTATTGTTTAAATGGCTACAGTCTGGACTACAGTTTAAATCAGCAAGGACTTGGCTAGAAGACCTCTGAGTAGATCCCACTCCTTCAGAAAATATATCTTATGCTATATATAAATAAAATTTAATGGGCATTCTTCACATTACTTAGTGCTAGCTAATGGTCTGTCAACAGTCTTGGCTCTCCTAGAACTGGAGCTGGATAAGGTGTTCTTTTCCCATCCTGAGTTGTGCACTTACTTCTGAATGCTATTCCCTGAAAAAATAGAGGGTGTTCTGACACAGTGGAATAAGTAAAGGCCGATGCCCTCTGAGAAAGGTCTAAAGCCATTAGCAGATAGCTGAATTTCTCCATGTACCTGAAGGCATGAGAGTACACAGATGAAGGTGCTTGGAGTACAGTAGCCTTCCAGGTTTCTTGATCCTTGGTGCATGGTGAGACCCTTGAGTGTTGACAATAAATTGAAGTGGCATAAAAGGCTGCTGTCTGCTGGCTACAGAAGTACCACACCAGAGTGCTTGGATCATATCCTTGTCAATCTCTTTGCTCAGGCTACTCCCTGACACTAGCAGGAGGATAATGGGGGAAATGAATAACCTGGAATTTGCAATCTGTGGACTTGGGGGACTTTGCTTTCCTTTTGGTGTCATGTTGCCTCTTTTGTGCAATCAGATTGATGAAAACAAAATGCACCACATGTAGAGAAACTGCAACAAAGGAGCAGGAAGAGTCTTGTGTTTAACGGTATGAGTGTGGTGAAACTCTAGGAAAAAATTCCCAGAGAAGCTGTGGCTGCCCCATCCCTGGCAATGTTCAAAGACAGGTTGGATGGGGCTTGGAGCAACCTGGTCTAGAAGAAGATGTCCCTCCACATGTCAGGGGGTTGCAATTAGATGAGCTTTAAGGTCCCTTCCAACCCAAACCAGTCTGGGATTCTATCATTCTATAATTCAGCACTGGAGAATAACTCAGGAGATCATTGCGGACAACGTAAAATAAAGTAAGATCACACATAACTTGATGAAGAGTGTTTTTCCTGACTCCTAAAAGCTTTGCGTGAAGATGCCTTGATTTCTAATGGGGCTGTGGAATTGCTTAACAGCATATCCATCTGTTAAAAACTCAACCAATTTGATTTGATGAGGTCTCTAATTGTGCCTATGCCAGTTTTCCCATCAATAGAATGGTATGCTATAACCAGGAGTATTTTTATACAGAATTATTTTCTCTTCAGAATGCTTGAGATTGCATGTAAGAAAAAAAAAAAAAAAAAAAAAAAAAAAAAAAAAAAAAAAAAAAAAAAAAAAAAAAAAAAAAAAAAAAGGTTGATCCGGAATCTGTTTCAATAGCATGTTAAGAAGAATGGCAATAGAAACCATTCAGTTAATTCCCAGGATCAAATGCTGTAATGCAGCTTATACAACTAGATTTAGAGGGATAAAAGGAAAGTCCAAATATGACTGCTGCTAAGCTTTGGTGCTTGTTACTGTACATACTTTAATACTGTCTAAGCAGATTTCACTTAACTTTGTCCAACTCCTGAACCTTAGGTGGCCTCTCCAGTAGTGTCAGACCAAGCTCAGGCACATAGTGTTGACACAGGAATTTTCTCAGAGGCCCTGCAACTCTTTCTGTGCAAGGGTGAAACTATTCCAGGAATGAATTAGGGTTAAATAGGGATGGGAACTTGCTGCTTTCACGAGGAGCCTGGAAAATTCATAATGAACATGTTACGGGCTAACAAGATAGACAGCTTGATGGTCATCACAGCTATAACAAAAACATGAAATTGCGTTTTCTCTTTCTGTGCTGAATGGCATTAGGTTATCTGATCTCCTTTTTCCTCATGTGTTCACTAATAGTCTTTCCAACACTGATTATTTTTCTTTTCAAAAGCGTTGGTTGACTTTAGGTATAGTCACAAACAATGGGAGTTATGCTTTAGACATATAAAATATTACACGGTGTTAAAAGCATTCTGAAATATTGTCTCCCAGGTCATACAAAGTGAGTATTCAAAACTCACACATGCTACTGATACAAAATCTCTCCACGAGTACTCCTGAGTTTACAGTCCTGGTTACAACAATGCTTAGGTGAAAGGCATATGTCTCAATGTAAGAAAGCCATTGGGAAGGTTTGGGACTTGGCGTTTGGGGCATAACATCCCCTGAGTGTTTGAGTCTGCTCAGCATGGCTCTTCTGTGGTTTGGAGAATTAGGTAGTGAGCTCTGGTAGGAGAAGTGTTGATCACTTTTACTCAGAAATGCTGTCAGCATGCTAACTGACTGCTTTGAATGTTGATCCAGACTTGAGTTCTTCATCTTCCTCAGCCTCGGGTGTGCACCTCCTCTCTGGGGACAGCTCCCACCCTCTGTCCAGGCAGATGGGAAGCACCTTACAGTGCTCACCCTGAAGCTGGGTTAAGTGCAAGGCAAATGATGAAATCCTTCAAATGATGGAAGTAGCACAAAAATACAGTCTGTGACACTTGTTTTTTTCCTCCTTTCTCTCACATATCCTCCTCGTGTTGATTTTCAACAGGGTATTTTGTTTTCCTCTGTCCCTGCCCCTTCTCACTAGGCATTTTGCACTGTTCATGTTGAATAGATGCAACGGTTTTGAAACAAGCTTGCTCAGTCCCTAATTGAGCAGGGGCTTTTTGATTAGAGAAGAACTGCAGGAGAAAATGCTGAAGTTAGGGAGGTCTGGAGCATAACCAAACAAATAGCTAGGTCAACATTTGCAAGACATAGACCACAATAGACACATGTACTGCATGGTCACATATTGCTTATGATGCTGCTAAATATGATGGTCTTAAAAAGCTCTTTGTTTTGCTACTTCTCCATCTGGAGTCTGAACCCTGAGACTGAGAAAGGGCAGGTGGTGGTTTTGGGCTTTTTAGAACACAATCTGCTGGCTCAGCAAGGAGTTGATAAATGACTCCCACGAATAGTGAATTATTTGGCAATGGAAGTGAAGAGGACCAAGCTTCCATTCCTGCTCAGGTCATGGCACTGGAGCACTTGTCTGTGTATTAAATTGTACTTTACTATGACAAGGAGTGATGAGGTCTGTTTGTGTATGCACAGTTCAGAGCCCTTCACAAGGGCATACTAAATACAAAAAACTTGTCATAGGGAGCACTTTTGTGGTTTCTGACCTGTTTTTCCTTAGAAACATATTTTCCAAATGTGAGAAGAATGGGCTGAATGAGTTTAGGGAATAGCCTATACTATTACCATCGTTGTGAGCGCATACTGAATCATTCCATTAAGTTTGCAAGCCAGCAACACCATCACCTCAAACATACAAAAGGGAAAACCAGGAAAAAGCATGAAGTGCCTTGCTTTCCATGGTGGCAGTGTGTTGTGCTAGGAAGAGGCTGCAGTAGTGCATAGCTATCTAGCAGATAAAAGAAGGAATGCAAAATAGATGATAAATGGGATGGAACAACAAAGGGAGCTTAACCTTTTTGATTAAATTCTGATCTTGAAAAAGAGACACTCTTCCCTGGCAGAGCTGGTCTGAGCAGCTCAGTTGTTGCTGGGTAAATATCTCTGTATTTACATTCCGCCAAGGTTTTGGGGCATTAGGCATAACACTGGAACTTCCGATGCCAAAGAGTGCAGAAGAACTGTGCCTAAGGTTTCATATAGATGTTCTTGCACTATGTTCAGCAGCAACTCTGGTTAGCAACACTTCTATGGCACCATTTGGCGCAGCTAAATAGCACTCTGTATCAAACAAATGTGAAGTGTTGTGGTCTCATGGCTATTTCCCTCGTCATCTGTAAACAGACTGTGACCAGGTACTGCCAAGGCATTATGAGCTGGTTAACTGGCACTCCACAGGTGGAGTTTCAAAAGTAATTTGCTATGGATGGATTTGAAATGAAGAACAAGACACTAATTTCAAATGAAGTTAGTCAATTTACACACACAAGGACCTGCACACATGAGAAGAGAGCTGTTCAGGGGAAATTTGCTTTCAAATTTGGTGTTACTGGGTTTGTTGCAGGTCAGAGTAAGGAGGAAGAGTCTTCTGTGTGTCAGTGGGAAAGAGCTTAAATGCCTGTAAAAGTGAAAATTTGAGCAGGAGGGGTATGAAGGTCGTGGTACAGTCAAACCAACAGATTAGGCTATGGTCTGACACAGCTGAATTTCAAAGGATTTGTTCTTCATTGTAATAAGAAGACAAGGAGACAATTTTTATTACTTCAGGAAGTCACCAGATACTAAAATCTATTCCATACCTCTGGTCTCTTAAAAAGGTTATTATTAAACTATCAGAAGGATGTCAAAGCTTGTTTCTTGGTAGGCAGATGTGCTATCAGTGCAGGGAAGGGGTATGGGGAAGAAAAATCTTGCTTTTGTGTGCTCATGAAATCCCCCTGAATGAAGAACCCAGTTCAAACCATCTAGGTTCAGGCACATTGCTAATGATGATGGTAATTTTAAGTGCCATCTTTGGTGTCAGGATTTTATGTCTGTACTAAATAAAACCCAATTCAAAGAATCAGTTTATCATTAGGAAGGGATTTTTTTTTTTTTTTTCTTTTTCTTTGAAAATCAATAATGAGAATTTGGAGTTAAAATTTGTTTTAGAGAGGCAAAGATCAGTGCATTCCCTTAGCTTCCTTTAACAGCTGAAAAGGGTAGGGGAAGGAAAATAAGCATATAGCTTAATAGGAAATCAAAACTAGTTTGTGAATGTGTGTCTGGTCTGACTTATTCATGACTGTGACACACATGTAAATATGCTGGTGGTGCTACATAGTCAAAAAAGCAGCTTGTCAATGCTGTTAATTTACTATTTATTTCCTTTAAATTCCACTGGGTGTGACACAAATGTCCAAATACATCTATCATTTTGTCGGACTTTTTGTTAGCCCTACTGCAGCCCTGAAAGGTTATTTAAGCTTTTGCATATGGGAATGACCAGATGTGAAGACTTTAGAATAGAAAAGTGTAATTTTATATGTTGACCTGACTTGACTTTGCTTTAAAACAAGAAGTCTTTTGTGTCTTAAAACAAGTCTTTTTTTTTTTTTTTTTTTTAGAA